>ONZH01025831.1:0-11064 GCA_900303285.1 Rhinella marina
GTTATTTTAAATTAACAAACCCACAAACACGGATTCACAGAGAATGAAAAGTCCTGTGAGATGGTGATTGGGGAATCCCGCTGGGGGTTATGCTAGATTCCCGCCAACGACTGTCTCGGGTGATGCCCGATGTTCTGGACTTTCAGAAGAGGGGGCCGGAGACAGAGACCGCAGTGCCTCTAACCTTTGAGAAGGACTATAGTTCTGTGCAGTGGGAGCTGCTAAAATGTGAGACCCTAGAGGTGGAATTCGTGCTGGGCACAGATTTTCCATGGTTTTGGCAGCTATGGAATGGAGAGAGTGCTTTGAATGACGCGACTAGAGAGACCGAAGGATAAGTTGGCAACCAAGGCGTTTCCCATGGCAACCACGGGATTGAGGAGTTGATATGGGATCCTGTGACCAGGAACCAAGGGCTGGAGGTTCCCAAGTTCCCGAGGAAGGAGGCGGACCTCAATGGAGATGTCCCTGGAGAGACAGCGCCCTCATCTACTGGGTGTGTCGATACCGGGACGGCGTTTGGTAAGACCATTCCTGTTTGTGAGTGTGACATAGAAGATGTGATTTGTGGTGAGAGCCGGCGGCAGTCGCTACCTGCCGACCCGGTAAGTGTCATGACACTGGGATTAGAGACTGCGACAAAAATGTGTGATATTGTGGTAAATCGCAGTCCAGTCCAAGCGTTGCTGGATGCAAGGAGCCAGGTGAGCTTGGTACATGGCAGCTTGGCTGCTGGGGACTATGTGTTGGACAAACACGTGAGTGTGATGAACATTCATGGGAATAGCAGAGACTATCCTGTGGCTATCGTGGAGTGCGAGACTCCAGTCGGAACTGGGACTTATGAATTTGGTGTTGCAAATAGGCTCATGCATGTACAATATCACGCTTTTCTGTTTGGATGGCGACTAACGCAGCAAATAGTTATTTAAAACTAACAACCCCACAAACACAGATTCACAGTTTTTTTGGCAATTCAACTTCACTGACTACATTAGCACAATATCACGCTTTTCTGTTTGGATGGCGAATAACGTCGCAAATAGTTATTTTAAATGAACAAACCCACAAACACGGATTCACAGTTTTTTTGGCAATTTAACTTCACCGATTACGTTAGCACAATATCTCGCTTTTCTATTTGGATGGCGAATAATGCCACAAATAGTTATTTAAAAGAACAACCCCACAAACACGGATTCACTGTTTTTTTTGGCAATTCAACTACACTGAAGAATTTAGCACTATATGGCGCTTGTCTATTTGTATGGCGAATAACGCCGCAACTATTTCTTTCACATTTACAAGCTGCCAGTTACGGATTATATATGTTTTTCCCCAAACTCAACCCAAAAGATTTTTTTTTTTTAATTATTATTATTTTTTTATTATGTACCCCAAACAAGGCTCTGACCCTCTTACTGCACTGAAAAAAGTGACAGTAGTGGTGCTTCTTTTAATAAAGCACCCCAAAACAGCCTTTAGAACAGAGTGCAGTGCCGTATAACAGGCTAACCCCTATGCCCACTCACTGCTGCTCAGTGTACCAGAATAGCGATATCACTGCCTGATTTTCTGTCTAGAATTTGTCCCTCTCCTATCTCTGCAATTCAGATTATCTTTCCCTGATCTCCTAATTTCTTTTCTTTAGTTTTTCTTTCACTTGCCCTATCTTTCCTGATGTCTGTCTCTGGTCTAAAATCAATAGCAAATGGCGGATTCCAGCACTGTAGAGCTATTTATAGGGCTGTGACATCACAGGACCTGGCTGGCTGCTAATTGGCTACATGTCTGCATGTGATCTTATTTTGGGTGTTTACTTCTTTGTCCCAGAAATCCTTCCCCCATGTCATGTGCTTGCGGCCATTTTTGAAAAAAAAAAAAAAAGATCGCCATGAAATACGCTTTCGTTGCGAATCGAATTTTCCATGAAATTCGTAACAAATTCCACTTCCTCAACTTCGATTCGCTCATCACTAATAGCAACCAATCAGATTCCATCTTTCATTTTTAACATCCCTGACACCGTGTCATGGAGCCAGCGATCAGAACGATCCTCCTGCTCCTCCTCCTTGTGGCTCAAGATGAGGATTTCAGTGGAATCTTCACAGTCTTCACTGCTAGTTTCTAGTGGGATGCAAGAAAATCCCACCACGTGCTATGGTGAAGAGTGTCCCTGTTTACAATTTGAGTGAGGGTCATCATCACTTGGGCTGCCCTGAGGAGGAGGTTTGGTAGGACGATGGGGACCATATGCATAGCTATGTTGATGGTGATGGTAATAGAGGCATTCGTAGCCACGGTATTGGCGGTGGGGGAACGAGTGGAGAATTAGTGGAGAAGGGCGGTGGTGGCAGTCCCAAAGAACAGCTAGAAACATGTTTTCTTCAGTATCTGGTGATACTGCCGAAACTGTGGGTGGGTTAGGTCCTAAATGAGTTAGAGCTAAGCCAAGCTTGGATGCCTGTATCTCTGTATGAGCAACTCATGTATGGTGTATGTTTGCAAGATAGACAGAATTAACCACTTCCAGTCTGCCCATTGACTATAAACGTCCTGGTAGTGGATCTCTATCTCTGAATGGACGTTTTAAAACCTCCTTGAGCTTTGCCCCCTGTGTGCAGCACCTGTACATAGAAGCTCCATGACTCAGCTACCTCCTGACAGCCAAGAACATGGTGCTTTAACCTGAGACCTTTTTTCCTGGCCTCCAGGCTTTTGATCACTCTGACAAGCTGTTAAAGCCATCACAAATTCTTGTACTATCTCCCTCTCATTACTGCCGGTCACAGAGCAGATTACAACCACATATGGGGTGTTTCTGCAAACTTCAGAATCAGGAAAATAAATATTCAGGTTTGATTTGCGATTTACCCTTGCTATCTTATAGGAAAAATGAATAAAAAATTGAAAATCTGCAAAAAAAAAAAAAATTTATTTTTAAATTTTTAATTCTTAGTTTTAATTCTTGTGGGAAATCTAAAGGGTTAACTAACTTTGTAAAAATCAGTTTGGATTACATTGGGGGCTGTATTTTCTAAAATATGTTCATTTATGGGAGGTTTCTATTATTTAAGCCCCTCAAAGTCACTTTAGAACTTTAAAATTAACTATTGGAAATTTTCATGAAAATTACATCTAAAATTCGAAGCCTTCTAACGTCCTCAAAAAATAAAATTACATTTCCAAAATTATGCCAACATAAAGTGGACATATGGTGAATGTTCATTAATAACAATTTTATTAGATATCCCTAAGCAGAGAAATTAATATTTAAAAAATTGTGATTTTTTTTTTCAAAATTTTCAGTAAATTTTTTATTTTTTATAAATAAAGGTAAAATATATTGACTCAAATTTACCATTAACACAAAGTACAATGTGTCACAAGAAAACAAGCTATGAATGGCTTGGATAAGTAAAAGCGTTCCAAAGTTATTACCACATGAATTGACACATGTCAGATTTGCAAGATTAGGCCTGGTCAGGAAGGGGGTAAATGGCCCGGATGGGAAGTGGTTAAAATAAGCCATAGCCATTCAAACACAATCATGGGTACCAGAGGTCTATTGCAACACATAAAGGTGCATCACCGGATCTGTTCGTAAAATACAACTGGACAGCATTCTCAATCAGAAGAAGTCTGTTCTCTTCCTCCTGGTTCTCTTTCATGCAGCCAACCCACATCCCCAAGCAATATAGTATCTATTATTGTTATTATTATTATTATTATTATTATTATTATTATTATTATTATTGTTGTTATTTATTTATTTTAAAGCACCATTAATTCTGTACATCTAGAGAGGATTACACAAATAAACAAGAAACTATTAATAGACTGGTACAGAAGGGAAGAGGACCCTGTCCACAAGAGCTTACAATATGTAATCTTTGTCATCATCATCATCATCACCTCCTTCGTCTCCTGCTATGACTCCTCCTTGTCCTTAGCTTTATTGTGAGACATTTATAACAAAATGTTTGGCCATGAAAAAACTTTTCTCCACCAGCAATTAGCTTGTCTACAAGCTTAACCCCCAACTGGCTACATTGCTGGCGATGCAGTCGCTGTCGTGCCATTCTATTAGTGGCTTGTACTCTCACGTGGCAGAGAATGTGAGCCACTCCTTGTAATTCACACTGTGCAGCAAGTTGCATTCCACGGTGGACACCTAGAGCACCTGTTATGGGCAGGGACAGTACATGTCTTTCACAGGCCACTGGGTCAATGTTTTTTGTGGCAGTGGAGAGACAGCACCCCAGCAACGAGGCCAGGTCCCTTTGACTCCCCTGCCCACTATATCATCGGTCGTGCTCCCACAGCAGACACTTATCTGTCTCTGCTGCTTCCTCTTCCATGGACCCTCCTGTCCACTATAGCATGAGGGCACAGTGTTGCTCCCACTCCCCCTCATTCCTATCTACTGTGTCAAGTCACACATGTCCATGCAGTGTTGGAGTTGATCAACCTAGTTGAAAGTAGCCACAAAGGTGAGCAGTTGCTAAAGTATATAAAGCAGTAAACATCCTGCTGTCTTTCACATCACCAACTTCATGGGCAAGGTGATCAGCGACAATGGCCACAACATCCTGGAAGCCTTAAACCTGTCAGAAATAACACATGTTCCCTGCATGGCCTTTTAAAACAATTGCACTGGCTTATGCAAGGTGCTGGCAATGTCCAGGGGACTGTCTGTCTTTTCAGACATTCTCATGAGGTGAGGAACACTCTACTGGACTTGCAACATTAGAATGCCCTGCAGCTACACCACTTAATCTGTGACGTTCCATCTTACTAGAATTCAACATCACACATACTAGAGCATCTGTATGAGCAGTGGAAAACTGTGAACAATTTTGTCATTCACCAGACCGCCTCAGAAGGGAGCATGTGTTGTTTCCAGGTCGGACAGTTACGGCTCATGCTGTTTCTGCTGCAGTTGTCCCTCATCCCTCTCATATGCATTTTTGAGAGACAATAATTTTTACTTTATTTTTGAATATAAACATATAAAGCAGGTACAACAGTACATAAAAGCGATAATAGTACAAAGGTATTACATTGGTGTATATATAGATCAACAGTAGATCTTACATAGTAACTGTATGTAATGTTATTTGTAAAACATAATAATTAAATATGCCGTTTTTAAGAGATGCTTATGCTTATGCAAAAGGTGGGGACAGAAGAGGCAGTAGAACAGCTAACATCTTGCTGTTCACACTGGAGTTGTTGGTGAGTGTGGGAAAAGGATAACCTTTCTCAGAATTTTTATTATCTGTATATGTTTTGATATCTATGTTGTGTGACTCTATATGTTTTCATGCTATTCTGTAAGATTGTATGTCTGTATGATGCCATTCAGTCTGGACATTCACCTTTGAAAGGATTCAAATTAGCATCCTCCTGCTAACAAAAGTATTGGTAACAAGGTTTCCTGGACGGGATACAATTTGGGGATCCGTTCAACATTGGGCTGTGTTCCACGTCCTCCTGCCCCAGAACCAGAATGGACTCTGATCACAAAATTCGTTGAGAACCTTTCTGCTTTTATCCTTTTATTTTTATAACAGTTTTGTTCATGTTAATGTATGTCTCCTATTTCTTGTAATTTTTAAAACTAAGTACTGTACCTTTTTCAGTTCATTAAAGCACAACTTTAATGGTTTTGCCTTGTGCCCTGAATGAGTCCAGTAACCTCCCTTTTAAGTGTATGAGTGTTACGGTATATATCATAGTGTGGTCTATTTTATTGTGAGTCTGCTTGTGAATGGGGCTCTGTGGGGTTTTCTATGTGCCTCTAATTAATTGGTGTATTAATTTAAAAGTAATAGATGGTGGCAGTGTGTTGGGGTGCATAAAAGGCTGTTTTGGGCTGTGATCGGTTTTCTGTCTGATCGGTTTTCTGCACAATGAGAAACTCCCATGGGGGAGGAGGTGGATGAGGATGAGGTGCTGCCACTTGTGGAAGAAGTGGAATCAGAGTTGGAGGAGCAAGAAGATGATGATGACAGTGACACTGGCCAAGTGGGGGGCGGAGTTGGAAAGAAATGGCTCCTCGGGCATGCTGGCTAGAATTACGACCTGTAGACTCATATGCTTATGTAGTTGCAGGTGGGTCAGTGACATCAAGCAGTCTGATTATTACTGGATGCTTTTAGACTCTCACTATCAAAGCAAAATGGGGGAATGATTTCCTGATGAAGAAAGGGATGACAAATTGCATTATTACCAGCGAAAACTGTGTATGCAGCTTACCACAACTTAAAGCGAGCAGATGCTTGCCACCAGCATTTCTGAAATGGAGGCCCCTCTCTGTACGGTCTCCTCCTTACCGCTGCCACAACCAGCAGAAGCCACAGCAGCAGCCTGTTCAGTCTCTTCTACATGTTGTAGCAATTGTTCCACGTGCAGCGTCAGGCAGAAGTCTGCAAACTGAGAGATCCCGTCTCAAACCCCATGTTCAGGCATACCTACAGTCTCTGGCACATACCCTGTTCTCTGACTCAGGTGTACATACAGTCTCTGGCACATACCTTGTTCTCTGACTCATGGATTTCTGGGCAGGCAGACTGGAAGAGTGGCTCAAACTAACACAATACACTCTATTTCTTCTTTCTTGTCCAACCACCAGTGTCATGGACCAAGTTGTCCTCCCTTCATCCAAAACATCACTTTTGTCAAAATGAACCAAGCCTGGATTGGGGAATATTTTAACACTTCTTCAGCCGAGGCCGAACAATAGATCTGGCCTTGCTGACAGTGCCCCATCTTGCCATGGTTGCTGCCTGCCTGCCATTTTGCCATCATCATATCACTGCTGCAGCCTGCCCACCATCATGTTTTGTATAGATGCTGCCTCCATCATGCCACCACCACCATCATGCCCATCATGCCACTGCTGTGGCCTGCCTACAATCATGTTCTGTACTGCTGTTGCTGCTGCATCCATGATCCCATCATTACCTTCCTGCCACTGCTGTGACCTACCTACCATCATCTTCTATAAGGCAGCTGCTGCCACCATTATGTTACAGCCTGCAAACATGTACCATATGGCCACTACTGCCGATGCCTCATCTGCTGCTCCCCTACTGCCACAACTATTTAAGCAAAGTATTTGCCACTACTACCACTACTATAACTACTACTACCCATAGACATCCAGCCTACTGACTTGTATATTCCATGCTATGCTGCTTCTGCTGCTGCTACTATTGCAGTCACGTGCCTCTTGTTACCCTACCTTTCTACATCCATACTGGACTGCAGATGCTCCCACAACAGACCACTTTTTCTTCTAACAACCAATATGTCACAAATAAGTAGGAAACAGTGCAGCCCTGTGCTTCACCCCCACCACTGTCCCTACCTACTTGCTTGGTCCATCCTAAATGACAGTGCACAATTGGATGGCGGTCCCTAACTTACTTTAAGTGACAGGCCTTAAAGGGAAGGGAATAATGGGAGAAAGACAACTAATGACAAAACAGAAAAAAGAGGTGAAACGTACCAAACCGAGTCTAAAACCGAGAGAAGCGTCAAAATCCAAATCAGAGACAAAACCCGAACAAGGGGAAACCAAAAATCAAAACCAGGAGATATCATAAGTCACACGATGGTCAAGCAAGGTCAGAGTCGAGTTAACAAGCCAAGGTCCAAATCCAGAAGATAAATATCCAACGAGAGCTAGTGTGGCAAACTCCAAATAGGGAAACCAATCACAGGGAACCTGTGGCCAGCAGGCTGCCAGTTTAAATAGGGCAGAAGGATGGGTCACATGACGTGGCCAGCATCATGTGACCCAGGTCATGTGCAGCCTAATTCATTGAGCGCCGACTAAACAAGGTTGGCGCTCAACTCTCACCTCTGCTGGTTGCTAGGGTGACGGGGGCACCAGCCACGCTGAGGAGAACGTGCGCCGGCGGCTCTTCCCCGTCCCCTGTCCCCATGGAGGCGAGGACGCTGACCACGAATGTCGCCAACTCCTCTCTCCATCTCTTCACAGGGATGCAGTCTGTGCTGCAGAGAGGGAGCACTCCACTAGCTCCCTGTTATACAACACTTGTCTGTGTCATATGGGCAGGCAGTCTGACCCTGTCAAGGCATAATTTTTGGATGCTTGGTCACCCAACAAGCTGCTAATGCCACAATGCCTAATAAGGGACAATTTTTGTAAACTTTGATATATAAGAGAGCATAACACATGCTGCCATGTGTTTTTAAAGATGCTGTTTGGTAACCCTTCATGTATGTGAGTGTCACGCACATGATTTTCCATTGCGGTCATTGTGTTCGAGAGCTTGGCGAGGGGGAGGGAAAAAGAATAAAATAATAAACAAAAAGAGATAAGTTGTCCTAAAAATTCAGAGTCATACTCGGTGTTAAATACCAATTTTCAGGCAATTGGAGTCACTTTTGCTTTGTTCAAACTCTTAATCGATTTGGGTCTGGACCAAATTTCTTGAAAAATTTTGGAACCTGAACCAAACCATATCTCAAGTGGTTCGCTAATCTCTACTTACCAACTCTGTTTACCCACTTGCAATTTGCCATGTCATGGACACACTGGCACAGATACAAGAAGTGCAACTATTACAGGTGAAAAAGTAATAACTGAATTCAGCAATATTGTCAGTGGAACATTTCTGTATTCATAAAGTAATTATTTTCTCTTTTTTCCATGCACTATTTTTGTACACTTCTTTTTTTTTCTCTTTTTTTATATTCTCTCTGTTCATTTTGTCATGATTATACTTATGTGGTATTTTTTATGTAATCAGTATGGTAAGCTAGGGTAAGGTAAAAAAAAAAAAAAAAACTTGATTAATACATTTTTTTGCATCTGATGCTGTCAAGAGGAACAAAGTTTGAATCTTGAATATTGATGCTCTTTTGAGGAGTTTGATACTCAGCCTCTTTATCTCAGCTTCCAGCTCTAGATGACAGTCTCTAAAGTGAATTTCACTCAATCCTGTTAATGCACATTAACTGTGAACAGGATTATCCTTCTGCCTGCCACTCAACTTTCTCAAGGGAAAAATATAAAGCATAACAGCTTCTTCAATTCCAAATATTTAATATGACCAGAAGGACAGACATTTGTTATGACCCAGTGTGCATTTTTTAGCACTTAATGCTTTTTATTTCATTTAATGAAAAAGACAGTATAATAATTATCAGTCTGAAATTGGCCATAGGCTATTGAATGTTAATATGAACTAAAACAATTTAGAAACATCTTAAAAGAACAGGAAAGAAATAAATATGCATATGTAACATTCAAGGAGAATACTGTAAAATATTTATAAAAAATGTAATATCTCAAAACAAGAAACATTGAGCTAAGATAAACAATTAAGAAACTTTGCTACTTAAACTTAGTGATAGAAAAAATATGATATTGCTCACTTACTGGTAGATTTTATATTTGTTTTTTATGATAACAAAGCGAGAAAATGCAGGATATTATGGGCATAGACACAAGTGCTGTCTCACCTTGGAAACCAATGAATTACGGATTCACAAACCTGTAGAAATTAGCTGCTTTCACTGGGCAAACTGTGGCAACATTTACATTTCTGTTGCAGGGTAAATAAATGGCCAATTAATTAGAACAAAACAGTGCTACAAATTAATTCTTCACAAAGTTCCTTAAATCAGGTCTATCCCAGCCTGCAGTGAAACCTTTGGAATAGTGTATCTAGGTGTAAATCAGTGTGCACTATACCATCATGCATAGCTAATCCTTTCTGTTAGCAAAAAAGCATTCTGTGCATCAGAATAACAGGCAGGTCACATATATGGATGTGAGCGTCATCACGCAGGCCACCAACATTCTTAGCTGATTTCTTCTGTTAAAAAAAGAAAAGCATACAGCAGCCTTTTGTAAAGCAAAAAAAAAGCTGTGTGCCCCTGCAAGAGCTGTGTCCAAATGATTCTTTAGTGGAACAAAACATAGAGCCAGCTCTAATAAAGTACTGGAGAAAAAATGTTCTTTTAATTCATGTTGTGGCAGAGCAAATACATGCTTTTAAATCCCTTCTGTAGCTGTAGAATGACTGTGTCACTATTAGGCTCAATTCACACATCAGTCATTTGGTTAGTTATTCTTATTTACAGTGGGGGAAAAAAAGTTTTTAGTCAGCCACCAATTGTGCAAGTTCTCCCACTTAAAAAGATGAGAGAGGCCTGTAACTGACATCATAGGTAGACCTCAACTATGAGAGACAAAATGAAAAACATATCCAGAAAATCACATTGTCTGATTTTTAAAGAATTTATTTACAAATTGTGGTGGAAAATAAGTATTTGGTCACCTACAAACAAGCACGATTTCTGTCTCTTACAGACCTGTAACATCTTCTTTAAGAGGCTCCTCTGTCCTCTACTCATTACCTGTAGTAATGGCACCTGTTTGAACTTGTTATCAGTATAAAAGACACCTGTCCACAACCTCAAACAGTCACACTCCAACTCCTCTATGGTGAAAACTAGAGATGAGCGAATCTATTCGTTGATTCGTATCGAATCTTGGAAATTTTTAGCTGTGAAGCGAATCCGAATATTAGGTGATTCCCTTCGGCTTTGTACGCATTCGCTACGTAGTTGTCCTATAAATTATACGCTATTGCTACGTATAAGTTACTCTATGTGCTGGTGCGTACAAATTCAATTCATTAGCAAAATTTTACTGTTAGTTTGTTTATCATGCGCAAAAGCTCGGGAAGAAAGCGGTCACCTGACCTAGTGGGCAGTGCTTGCTCTGACTGGCTCAGGCTCGGTAAGCCAATGACGCATCACTTCTGCTGCGACTGCTGAGACGAGCAGAAGCACTGTGTGTGAAGTTCTGAGACTCTGAGACCTGTTTTGTGAAAATTGGGGTGTAATTGCTCTGGGAATCCATATTACACATATCAGGGATACTGTAGGGCAAGTGCAGGGCCAGTTCAGGGCTAGTAATTAATCAGGCAGGGAGAGAGAGACAGGGAGAGACAGGGAGATACAGGGACAAAGACCAGCTGCAGGGCCACAGAGTGAATGAAAAATGTCTGGAATGGA
>ONZH01025832.1:0-20733 GCA_900303285.1 Rhinella marina
AGAAGATTGGAAAAACGTTGCGTGGTCTGATGAGTCTCGATTTCTGCTGCGACATTCGGATGGTAGGGTCAGAATTTGGCGTCAACAACATGAAAGCATGGATCCATCCTGCCTTGTATCAACGGTTCAAGCTGGCGGTGGTGGTGTCATGGTGTGGGGAATATGTTCTTGGCACTCTTTGGGCCCCTTGGTACCAATTGAGCATCGTTGCAACGCCACAGCCTACCTGAGTATTGTTGCTGACCATGTCCATCCCTTTATGACCACAATGTACCCAACATCTGATGGCTACCTTCAGCAGGATAATGCGCCATGTCATAAAGCTGGAATCATCTCAGACTGGTTTCTTGAACATGACAATGAGTTCACTGTACTCAAATGGCCTCCACAGTCACCAGATCTCAATCCAATAGAGCATCTTTGGGATGTGGTGGAACGGGAGATTCGCATCATGGATGTGCAGCCGACAAATCTGCGGCAACTGTGTGATGCCATCATGTCAATATGGACCAAAATCTCTGAGGAATGCTTCCAGCACCTTGTTGAATCTATGCCACGAAGAATTGAGGCAGTTCTGAAGGCAAAAGGGGGTCCAACCTGTTACTAGCATGGTGTACCTAATAAAGTGGCCGGTGAGTGTATATATATATATATATATATATATATATATATATATATATATATATCTCAGTTTGTGGGGTGGTTAGTTTCAAATAAGTATTTTAGGCCTCATTCGCCATCCAAGCAGAAAAGCGTGACATTGTTGTAAGGTAGTCCGTGAATATCATTTAATAAAAATATATATATATCCCAGTTTGTGGGGTGGTTAGTTTCAAATAAGTATTTTAGGCCTCATTCGCAATCCAAGCAGAAAATTGTGACATTGCTGTAAGGTAGTCAGTAAATATCATTAAAAAAAAATACTGAATTTGAGTTTGTGGGGTTGTCAGTGTTAATTTTAAATAAGTATTTGTGACCTAATTTGCCATAGAAAAAGAAAATTGTCATATAGTGTGTAGTTCTGTGCAGTAACCCATTGTACTGCAGTTCAGCAACCCATTGTTAACCCACTCTGTGGGTGACGGTATTTCTCAAATAAATAGTTAGGTCGTTGTGCGAGGCAGTGAGAAAAGTAAATTTTTTTTGGTGGATTTTTAATTTCCTTTTATTTTAAATTTGTAATCAATCAGTATGTCAGACGGAGCGGTGACAGGCCCTTCACAGGGGAGGGGCAGTGGCACAAATGTTTCTGGAATAGGCACAGGTCGCAGCAGAGGAAGGGGACATGGCATTAGGGGTCACTTGGCGAGGCCAGAGCTACCGGTGTCATCTAGCGGTCGTGTGTTGACCAACAACCCAGAGGTTCTTGAATGGTTGACTCGGTCATCCACTTCCTCCCAGATGACATCAGACACCCCCAGCCAAGAGTCGGTGGGTTCGTCAGATACAACCCTTAGTTGACATTGGAGCACCTCCACTGCCCTCACCTGTCCTCAACCTGCCTCTGTCCTTTTCGGTTCCCTCAGACAGAGAGGTACTATATGCTGTGGGTTTTGAGCCACTATACAGCGAGGACGAACTACTTGAGGACAGTCAGCAGCTACTGGGAAGTCAAGAGGTGGGGCAGAAATCCACTCCTTCCAGTAGGCAGTCAAGTACTGATGAGGAGAGTGTAGTGGGAGGTGATGTTGAGAGCGGTCAGGCTTTGTACACAGAGACAGTTGAGGAGGACATTAGCGGCGTGCAAACTGTAGTTGATGATGATGTAGCCGATCGCACTTGGGAGCTGGGTGAAGCAAGGGCTTCATAATCCTTATCTTCATCTGCAGACGAGACTGACAGCTTGCGCGTGAGGCAGCGGTGCAGTCAGCAAGTCGGTAGTGTGGGTGGGAGTCAGCGTAGTGGCAGCAGTGCGAGGTCAAGAGCCAAACAGGCACGGGGTTGCTTTCCAGCCTTGAAAAGAGCGGCGCAGCGGCTCAGCCAGGCAGCGGAGGTACTACTCCGTCAGTGCGGAGTGTTGGTGGTATAATTGCCTACTCGGCGTGGAAGTTTTTTGTTAAGACGCCTGAGGAGGTGAACATGGCTATATGTAGAATCTGTGGTCAGAAAGTGAAGTGTGGCCAGGGTGCTAATGTTGGCACCACAGCCCTGTGCCAACATATGCAGCGTCACTACAAAGTGGCCTGGGAGAACAGTGGCTCAGATGTGGCGGTCCAGTTGGCAGAAGCAACAGCAGCATCACCCAGTGGCACGCATCCCATTTCAGGCAGTCAAGGCTCCAGCACCTCTGCCGAAGGGAGCTGTCTCTCATAATCTACTGCTCCAGATGCTCCTGCTCCTCCTCCTCTTATTCATCTCCACTCATTACGGCAGCAGTCGTTCACCGAGGCGATTGCAAAGAGACAGCAGTACGCGTCCAGCCATCCTACAGTGCAGAAGCTGACAGTGCTCCTGTCCAAGTTGCTCGTGCTGCAGTCCCTCCCTTTTCAACTGGTGGACTCTGCACCGTTCAGAGAAATAATGGCTTGTGCCGAGCCGAGGTGGAGAGTGCCAACCTGTCATTTCTTTGCCAAAAAGTCAGTCCCAGCCCTGCACAAATATGTAGAAGAGAAAGTGGCCCACTCCTTGAGCCTGTCGGTGTCTGCCAAAGTGCACGGCAGCGCCGACATGTGGAGTTGCAACTACAGTCAGGGACAGTACATGTCCTTTACGGCCCACTGGGTCAATGTGCTTCCTGCCCAGCCACACGAGCAACTTGGACAGGTGACGCCACTTTCTCCTCCTCATTGTCAAACTGCTGATCCTGCGCTAATGTCCGGCTCCTTCTCTACCACCTCAGCCTCACTGCAGGGCCAAGTCATAGTGCTCCTCCAGCGTACCACATGTGCAGGGCACGGCGGTGTCATGAAGTTCTACGACTGGTTTGCCTGGGCGAATGAAGTCACAAAGGGGAGGAACTGCTCCGCGTCATGCAAGAAGAAATCGATTGCTGGCTTTCTCCGCGACAACAAAAAATTGGAACCATGGTGACAGACAACGGAAAGAACATGGTGTCTGCACTGCACCAAGGAGGGCTGAGCCATGCGCCCTGCATGGCGCATGTATTAAATCTAGTTGTCAAACGTTTCCTCAAGTCTTATACCCAACTGCAAAACATTCTAAAAATGACCAGGAAACTTTGCATGCACTTTAGCCATTCCTACAGCGCCAAGCACACCCTCCTTGAGCTGCAGCGGCAGAATGGGGTCCCCCAACATAGGCTGATATGTGACGTTTCCACCTGTTGTAATTCTACCTTCCATATGTTGGACCGAATGTACGAACAGAGAAAGGCCATAAACAATTTCTTAATGATCCAAGCGGACAGGAGTACTCCCCTGTGTAATTTTGATGTCAGCCAGTGGCAGCTCATGCGTGACACCTGCCGCTTGCTCAGGCCCTTTGAGGAGGCCACGTTATTTGTCAGTCGCCAGGACTACGGTATGAGCAACGTCATTCCACTGCTTCATGTCCTGGAACAGATGCTGCAAAATCTTTCTGGTCAGGGGACTGGAGACGTGGAGACTGCATCTCATGGCCACATGAGTCCGGTGGGGGCTGATCTGGAGGAGGAGGAGGACATTGGAGCACAAGCATTTAGTGGTTTTTCTACCCAGGTGACAGAAGAGGAGGAGCAGGAGCAGCCAGAGGAGGTAGAGGGAGATGAGGAAGATGAGGAGGAAGATGAGGCAGATGACCCAGAGACACCATGGCAGTATACAGTGGAGTTGGAGGCAGGGAGTCCCTCCGAGTCACTTGCGCAAATGGCCCAATGCATGCTCACTTGCTTACGTAGTGACAGCCGAATAGTCAGCATCCGGCAGAGGGATGACTTCTGGCTCTCCGCCCTCTTGGACCCTCGCTACCGGTCTAAAATGGGGGCCTTTTTTCACCTGCTGAGAGGGAGGACAAACTGAAGTACTATAGAGACATCCTATGTAGTCAGTTGGCTGCTGCCTATCTGCGTTGTCATCCATCCTCTCGCTGGTCTGACCGGGGGGTCCCTCAGCGTTCACGTAACCCTGCCACGGCTGCTGTGGGGGGGTCGGGGGTTAGGAGCAGTACCAGCTCCATCAGCAGCAACTTGAGTCTGGAGTCGCTGATGAGCAGCTTTCTTCACCCGCCAAGTGTGGAAAGAACTCACCAGCAGCGGCGGCAGCAGCAGCCGCAGGTAGACCAGGAGCAGACCCTGAACCAGCAGGTGGTGGCCTCCTTGGACAGCACCCTGCCACCCCACATTGAAGATCCGCTGGACTACTGGGCAGCCAAACTGGATTTGTGGCCGCAACTGGCCGAGTTTGCACTGGAGAAGCTGTCCTGCCCGGCTAGTAGTGTGGCATCAGAGTGGGTGTTCAGTGCGGCGGGGGCCATAGTTACCCCAAGGAGAACTCGCTTGTCCTTCCAAAATGTGGAAAGACTCACCTTTGTCAGGATGGATCAGGCGTGGATCAGCCAGGATTTCCACCCACCAACGCCTGATGCATCAGATTAGATCAGCCATGATGCGTCACCCAAACCTTGACAAATGAGACTGTGTTCTTCAGGCTACCTGCCTCAGCCACTCTTATGATGCAGCCACCCGCCTGATGACACACATCTACCAGCTGCTCCTTCTACCACCCAGCATCTTTACCAGTGACTTTACCACCAACCTCTCCACTCTGTCACTGACCCAATATGTAGCCTTCTGATGATGCTGTCACCTCAACAATCAGGTCTCCTCATGCTGCTACTGCTGTCACCTCCAGGCTATGTCACCATGCCACTCTGTGCCCTGATGCTGCTGCTGCCGCCGCCTCCACACGCTGTCTCCCAGCTGCCGCTACCTCCAAACTATGTAATTGTGCCACTCTGCTGCCTACTCATGCTGCGTCCCAGCTGCCGCCTACTCAACCTATCTCCCAGCTGCCGCTACGTCCAAACTATGTAATTGTGCCTCTCTGTGGCCTACTCATGCTGCGTCCGCCACCCCCATACGCTGTCTCCCAGCTGCCGCTATGTCCAAACTATGCAATTGTGCCTCTCTGTGGCCTACTCATGCTGTGTCCTCCGCCTCCACACGCTGTCTCCCAGCTGCCGCTGCCTCCAAACTATGTAATTGTGCCACTCTGCGGCCTACTCATGCTGCGTCCCAGCTGCCGCCTACTCACGCTGTCTCCCAGCTGCCTTTATGTCCAAACTATGTAATTGTGCCTCTCTGTGGCCTACTCATGCTGCATCCGCCGCCTCCACACGCTGTCTCCCAGCTGCCGCTACCTCCAAACTATGTAATTGTGCCACTCTGTGGCCTACTCATGCTGTGTCCCAGCTGCTGCCTACTCATGCTGTCTCCCAGCTGCTGCTACATCCAAACTATGTAATTGTGCCTATCTGTGGCCTACTCATGCTGCATCCACCGCCTCCACACGCTGTCTCCCAGCTGCCGCTACATCCAAACTATGTAATTGTGCCTCTCTGTGGCCTACTCATGCTGCGTCCACCGCCTCCACACGCTGTCTCCCAGCTGCCGCTACATCCAAACTATGTAATTGTGCCTCTCTGTGGCCTACTCATGCTGCGTCCCAGCTGCCGCCTACTCACGCTGTCTCCCAGCTGCCGCTACATCCAAACTATGTAATTGTGCCTCTCTGTGGCCTACTCAGGCTGCGTCCACCGCCTCCACGCTCTGTCTCCCAGCTGCCACTACGTCCAAACTATGTAATTGTGCCTCTCTGCGGCCTACTCATGCTGCGTTCCAGCTGCGGCCTACTCACGCTGTCTCCCAGCTGCCACTACGTCCAAACTATGTAATTGTGCCACTCTACAGTATGTTGCATTTAAATTTTTTTGACTGCTGCTGCCTCTCCCAGGGTATGTCACTGTGCCATTCTGTCTCTTTAAAATTAATACCACTCCTGCTGCCTCTCCAACTCTGTGGCCTTGAAATTTGTTTGACTGCTGCCTCTTGCAGCTGCTGTTACTGTACCACTCTCCTCTGCAGCAGCATGTCAGTCGTAAATTTTTGGTACGTTCTGTAGTCCTATTCCATTATTCAAAGCTCAAGTACACAGGAAACCCTATTTGTTTTGAACACTCGAATTTTTAAAAGTAAACGATTCCGGCCCCCGGGACACTCAGCGATGAGCATGGGGGAGGCAAGAGGCAGGGGCTCCCACAGGTGGTAGCTCAGCTTCCTACATACCGCCAGCTCAATCTCAAGACGGAACTCCGAACTTTCTTGGCGTCTTGGGTCAATACTGACATTTTGTCACAGTCGAGGCAAAGCTGGAGCCTTCACTGCACCTCCTCTGTCTTACGTTCCCGTCCACTGGCATAACCAGCCCCGATACTGATAAGAACATATGCGACAATTGATCTTAGCCAAAAGGAAGATAATTTTTTAGTACGGTCTGCTCTTCAGGGTATGTCATCATGTCACTCTCCGGCCTGATGCTGCTGTCGCCGCCAACTGCACATACCGTCTCCTAGCTGCCGCTACCTCAAAATAAGGTAATTGCGCCACTCTGTGGCCTCCAAATTGTACTACTACTTCCATTACTGCTGCCACTTCCAGGGTCTGTCATTCTGCCACTCTGTGGCCTACTCTTGCTGCTGCCACTTCAAGGGTCTCTCTTTGTGCCACTCTTTGGCCTACTCATGCTGCTGCCACTTACAGGGTCTGTCATTCTGCCACTCTGTCGCCTTCCAATTTTAACGAATGCCGCTGCCACTTCCAGGGTCTTTGATTGTGCCAATCTGTGGCCTACTCATGCTGCTGCCACTTCAGAGTCTGTCATTGTGCCACTCTGTCGCCTGATGTTGCTGCTGCCTCCACACCCTGTCTGCTAGCTGCCGCTAGGTCCAAATTATGTAATTATGCCACTCTACAGTATGCTGCATTTAAATTTTTATGACTGCTTTTGCCTCTCCCAGGGTATGTTACTGTGCCATTCTCTCTCATTAAAATTAGTACGACTCCTGCTGCCTCTCCCACTCTGTGGCCTTGAAATGTATTCCAATGCTGCCTCTTGCAGCTGCTGGTACGGTGCCACTCCGTGGCCTTGAAATTTGTTTGACTGCTGACTCTTGCAGCTTCTGTTACGGTGCCACTCTGTGGCCTTGAAATTTGTTTGACTGCTGCCTCTTGCAGCTGCTGTTACTGTACCACTCTCCTCTGCAGCAGCATGTCAGTCGTAAATTTTTGGGACATTCTGTAGTCCTATTCCATTATTTAAAGCTCAAGTACACAGGAAACCCTGTTTGTTTTGAACACTCGAATTTTTAAAAGTAAACGTTTCCGGCCCCCGGGACACTCAGCGATGAGCATGGGGGAGGCGAAAGGCAGGGGCTCCCACAGGTGGTAGCTCAGCTCCCTGCATACCGCCAGCTCGATCTCAAGACGGAACTCCAAACTTTCTTGGCGTCTTGGGTCAATACTGACATTTTGTCACAGTCGAGGCAAAGCTGGAGCCTTCACTGCACCTCCTCTATCTTACGCTCCCCTCCGCTGGCATAACCAGCCCCGAAACTGATAAGAACATATGCGACAGTTGATCTTAACCAAAAGGACGAGAATTTTTTATTATGGTCTGCTCTTCAGGGTATGTCATCATGCCACTCTCCAGCCTGATGCTACTGTCGCCGCTGACTCCACATGCCATCTCCTGGCTGCCGCTACCTCAAAATTAGGTAATTGTGCCACTCTGTGGCCTCCAAATTGTACTACTACTTCCACTGCTGCTGCCACTTCCAGGGTCTGTCATTCTGCCACTCTGTAGCCTACTCATGCTGCTGCCATCTGGCCACACTGTCGTCGTGCCACTAGTCTGCTGATGCTGCTGCCACTGCTATCTCCAACCTGTCTGGGGGGGGCTCTGCTTGTATAAGCGTGTAATAGAACAGGTTCTGTCGAAATGTATGTGGAATCAGTGAATTGGTGTAAAAGGCGTGCGCTTTTGGTGCTCTAGTAGGATCTTGGGCCTCTGCACGATTCTTTATAGCTGGCGCTAACATTGACCTGTAAGGCTGAGTTCAGACTTGAGTTGTTTGGTGAGTTTTGGACCCTTAACTGCTACTCAAGCGCAATGCTTGCATTCAGTGTAATGTTGATTTGTACGCTAATGCTACGCATTGTATGCTAATGCATACGAATTTGTATGCTAATGCGTACACATTGTGCGCAAATGCGTACAAATTCAGTTAATTAGCATACTTTTACAAGTGAAAGGAGTAAAAGAGGAGAAGTCGCAATTCTGACCTTTTCCTATTAACCAGACACCCTCCTCTCTTCCGAGCGGGGGGGGGCCTGGTTTAGTCCCATTGACTAACATTATGCTTGGTTGCTCGGCCACAGCACCCGAGCATACGAGCACAAAAGTGCTCGCTCAGCACTACTCCCTATGCGTTTTTACTGCAAGGCACAGTGTTCTACACCACTATCCAGGCTCTCTGCAGCCCGGAAGTAGCCGTTTTTTAACCGATTTGCAACAAATTTATTCGGATTGAACAAATTTTTTCGGAAAATTCGGCGAACCAGCCGAATCGAATTTTTGAAAAATTCGCTCATCTCTACTTGTGAGGGAATTAACCCCTCCAATACCAATGCAGTCATCACCTGCTGCCCTGCGAACCTCTCAACTGTCCTATATAGGACGCAGTAGTGATGGGAGAAGACTCATCCTCCATTTTGAATTACCCTCATCAGATGCTCCCTCACTCGCCTGTCGACCATACTGAGGGACCCAATGCCAGCTCTGACGTCGCTGCTGCTGCCTCCTCTACAAGAAGCTCCCTCCTCTTCCACAAAGATCTAGGGGAATTGAGGAACCAAGAGGCTCCCTGCTGCCAGTAATGCTCCCACCACGCCAGCAGACATTGGCATCCCACAGATCTGGAGATCCCGTTCTCCATCTAGACCAGGGCCGATTCTAGCTCTTCTGCTGCCTGAGGCAAAAATTTGAATGGCGCCCCCCTCCCATTAAAATATAGTATGAAAGGCAAGTAGCCACCGAACTCCAAGTCTGTCCTGCCAGATCTGGGACGGTACAAGTACAGATAATGTTATTGATATCACCTGCAGTCCTATGTAACACCAGAGTTAACACAGTGATCACTCTCTGAGTACAGATAATGTAATAGATGTCATCTGCAGTCCTATTTAACACCACAGATAACACAGTGATAACTCTCTGAGTACAGATAATGCAGTAGTGTTACCTGCAGTCCTATGTAAAACCACAGATAACACTTGTGCAGATCATGTAGTAGTAGTGTTACCTGTGTCCTTAGTTTGCTTCCCTGTGCCTCTCCTATGGACTCCATACTGGTCACGCTACATTCTCTTCCTTCTTCTTATTGCCCCGCACAGAACGTCCTGATGCAGCTGCGTCAAGACATAGGAACACTGTGGGAATGGTGATGGTGACAGACACAGGGGCAGGGACAGACACACACAGGGGCAAACACATTTGGGCCCCTTTCACAGTGGAAATACCCTCTTTGTGCTCCCTCACAGCACTTATGGCCTCTTTGTGCCCCTTCACATTAGTAATGCACTCTGGGCACCCTTCACAGTAGTAATGCCCATTGTGCCCCCTTCACAGTAGTAATGACCACTGTGTCCCTTCACAGTGGTACTGCCAATTGTGCCCCCTTCACAGTAGTAAAGCCCTCTGTGTCCCCTTCACAGTAGTAAAACCCTCTGTGCCCCCTTTATAGTAGTAATGCCCTCTGTGGCCCTTTGTAGTAGTAATGTCCTCTGTGACCCCTATATAGTAGCAATGCCCTCTGTGCGCTTTTATAGTAGTAATGCCCTCTGTGCCCCCTTTATAGTAGTAATGCCCTCTCTGACTCTTTTATAGTAGTAATGCCCTCTGTGTGCTTTTATAGTAGCAATGTCCCCTGTGCCCCCTTTATAGTAGCAGTGTCCTCTGTGGCCCCTTTATAATAGTAATGCCCTTTGTGGCCCCTTTTATAGTTGTTATGCCCTCTGTGGCCCTTTGTAATAGTAATGCCCTCTATGCCCCTTTATGGTAGTAATGCCCTCTGTGCCCTCTTTGTACTAATAATGCCATTTATGCCCCCTTTGTAGTAGTAATGCCAACTGTGCCCCTATGTAATAGTAATGCCCACTGTGCCCCCCTTTGTAGTAGTAATGCCCACTGTGCCCACCTTACAGTAACAATGCCCACTGTACCCACCTTATCGTAGTAATGCCCACTGTGCCCCCTTTGTAGTATTAATGCCCTTTTCTCTGTGCCCAATTTGTAGTGGAAATGCCCACTGTGCCCCCTTTGTAGTATTAATGCCCTATCTGTGCCCCTTTTGTACTATTAATGTCCTCTCTGGTGCCCCCTTTGTACTATTAATGTCCTCTCTGTGCCCCCTTTGTACTATTAATGCCCTCTGCACTGTGCCCCCTTTGTACTATTAATGCCCTCTGTCTCCACTGCGCCCCCTTTGTATGCCATCTGTGCCCTCTCTGTGTTAAAACAAAACAAAACATAACACAGGACCTGCTCACCTTGCCCCCCTGCAGTCCTCTCTTCACTGGAGATCGCTTTGCATGCTGTGTGGGCGTTGCTTATGCAGATTCCCAGGCTATAGGTTCTGCCCACACAGGCAGCGCGATCGTGCCTGAAGGCTGAATGGTGGAGCAGGGAGAAGTATCTCTGCTTCACCATTCAGAAAGCTGCGGCCTGAAGGAGAGGACGAGCGCGGGGAGCAGAGGGGTGAGTGAGCTCCCTGCGCTCCAAGGGGTTTGGGGGGGAGAGGGGCGGCGTTCCTTAAAAGAAAAAAACAACAAGTGGCATCCACCAGCAGTGTTTAACTGCTGTGTGGATGCCGCCCCTCAAAAATACAGAAAACTGCCGCCTGAGGCGAGATCCTCATCTCGCCTCATGGCAGAAGCGGCCCTGATCTAGACACAGCTCTTTTTCCTCTTTCGACTCTGATGGTCCAGGCACTTCTACTAATCCTCCCTCTGACTGGTGGTCCCATATCCAACAACTGCCCACTAAGCAGGATTTTAGGGCCCTAATTTCAGAAGTTAAAGACGATTTTAAAGAAGAACTGTGCAACAAGATATACAAAGTGTGGGCCAACGTGTGCACCAACTAGAAGAAGACCATAATGCTTCCCGCACAGTAATCCGCACTCTTCAAAAGCAAACATCTTCCCATTTTCTTCAATTATGCGATTTGCAAAACCATGTTGAAGATTTGGATAACAGGAGGCGCTGACATAATATTAGAGTACGTGGTGTGCGGGAGACCCAAGGCGACGAAGATGTCCGTTCTATCCTCCTCTCTATCTTCAATACTGTTCTGGATCGTTCCCTTTCACATCCTATTCCGATGGATCGTGCCCATAGAACGCTCAGACAAAAATCAATGGAGGGACCTCCGTGTGACATCATTTGCTACATTAATGACTTCAGTCTCAAAGAGGTCATTATGGCAAAAGCACATACTATGCAACAACTGGAATACCAAGGCGCCAAAGTGTCATTGTTCCAAGATCTATCATGGATCACCCTTCAAAAACGCAGAACCCTGAAACCGTTATTAAATTTGCTGTGCAAGAACTCTATCCCTTACCGTTGGTGCTTTCCCTTCAGCCTCACTGCTCGGAAAAATGGTACCACAGCGGTCATCAAGAACCCAGAGGACCTTCCTGACTTCTGTGCCTGCCGTGCCCTGACTCCACCACAGCTTCTTGACTGGGATGTCCCCGCCACCCTAGCTCCGATCCCGGCGACCTGGACCACGGTGGGCCCCTGCAAGCATCGCCTTCGTACAACGACAGCAGAGAGAAGTTCAACCCCCCCTTCTTAGGGTCCTTAACACCTGAAGTGTTATTCAGTCTTTCTTTCTCTTTCTTTTTCCTCTCTACTTCATATTTCTCTTCCGGCTATGACTCCCAATCCTGATCTAGATGTTCATTGTGGATCCCTTTGCCCCTGTGGAGTACTGGGGTGGAGACCCTTTAGTCCTTGATTGTGGTTAGTAGGCTTTTGCCACTTTCCCCATACTGAGTTCAACACTTTTGGCTCAGCTACCATTGGTTAGCTGTATCGTTAGTCCTTACTGCTTATTTCCGTTTGAACTCCACAGACGTAAAGGTTTCAGTTCTGACGATGCCTTTAATGTAAAAAATGTTGATTATAACTTACTATGTTTCACTTGATTTCTTTAATTATTTTATGGCTTTTGCTGTCCATGTTTTCTCTCCATGTCTGATTTATACCTCTTTGATTCCTGAGGGTCGCATTCTCAGAGGCTGTGGAAGGAGTAGCCTGGCACCCTTCACCCGACATTCCTCCCTATGTAGCTTTGTCACATTAACATGCTCCCTACTTATTTCCCTTCTTTATGGCTAAGATTATGTTGTTAAATGTAAAAGGCCTGAACTCTAATTTCAAGAGACGTATTACACTGAGAGAAATGTGTAGGTCCAGACCTGATATTATTTTTTTACAGAAGGCGCATCTTACAGCTGATGGTTCCTTTAATTTCGCTAAACACTGTTTCCCTAGTGTATTCACGGGTTCTGCTAATTCCAAATCCGCGGGAGTCGCCATCCTCGTCTCCAGGTCTTGTACTCTTCAGGTCGATAAGGTCCAAGCTGATCCTTTTGGACGTTATCTCAATCTCCAAGGTACTCTGTATGGGGTGAGCTTACAACTGTGCACAGTCTATGCTCCCAACTCAGGTCAGCTCTCCTTCCTTTCTTCTTTACTTACTACTTTCTCTTCTGTTCGTGGAAAGGTTTAGTTAATAGGGGGCGATTTTAATGTTCCATTCTCTGGGAACGCTGATAGACTCACCACTCCCCCGACTCCCCCGTCATGGCCCTTAGGTCACTAATAGAAGCATCTTTTGGACAGATATCGTGGTCGGACTACGCTCCCATATATGTGGAACTCCGTCTCCCCTCTGCCCCTTGAGAGGTACCCATTGGCGATTGAATGACTCCCTTTTGACTAATCCTGTTACACTTGATGAACTTCGTTCTTCACTATCCCAGTACCTTATGGAAAATGCCCCTCCTGCATCTTCTCTAGGTGGCCTGTGGGAGTCCCATAAGGGGGTGTTCCGTGGTGTATGTACAGGGTGGGACATTTATATGGATACACCTAAATAAAATGGGAATGGTTGATGATATTACCTTCCTGTTTGTGGCACATTAGTATATGGGAGGGGGGAAACTTTTCAAGATCGGTGGCGACCATGGCGGCCATTTTAAATTCGGCCATTTTGGATCCAACTTTAGTTTTTTCAATGGGTAGAGGGTCATGTGACACATCAAACTTATTGAGAATTTCACAAGAAACAATGGTGTGCTTGGTTGCTATCAGTGTGTGAAGAGTGGGAGAAGAGGGTTGCATTGACAATCCAACACAATGGGCAGCACTTTGAACACATTTTATAAGTGGTCAGAAACTTGTAAATAACTCATGAAAGAATAAAGTTACGTTAAAAACCAAGCACACCATTGTTTCTTGGGAAATTCTCAATAAGTTTGATGTGTCACATGACCCTCTTCCCATTGAAAAAACTAAAGTTGGATCCAAAATGGCCAACTTCAAAATGGTCACCATGGTCCCCACCCATCTTGAAAAGTTTCCCCCCTCCCATATACTAATGTGCCACAAACAGGAAGTTAATATCACCAATAGAGACAAGCGAACATGCACGTCCGAGCTTGGTGCTCGTTCGAGCATTAGGGTACTCATACGTGCTTGATACTCGGATGAGCATATCGCGATACTCGAGAAAATGGCATCTTCCTCTTCCTGCATGTTAGGCGCCTTTTTCTCAGCCAATCAACATGCAGGAGAGTCTTTGGCACCCCCTAGCATCACGTGGAACCCCTACAAGTCGATAGCAGGGATTGGCTGGCCAGATCAGATGACCTGGGAATATAAGAATCTGGTCCCGCGCTGCTCGCCTCAGACGCCGCCTGGATGAGATTAGGGATAGAGCTGCTGTCTGTCAGGGGGAGTGTTAGGGCCTCCATTTAGATTTTGGTTAGGTAGGAATTATCCACAAAGAACCCAACAGCCCTTCTAAGGGCTACAAGCATCTTTTTTTTTTGTTTCCTCCTGCCACCAGCCAGTCTTCCACGCAGTCCACCCACACGAACCAAGGGAGTAGACCTCTGGCTCCTCCAGCTCAACCTCCTTCCCCCCAGCCTGCCCCCCCCCCATGGAAAATATGGAATCCGATCCGGCATACTCCCAGGAGCTCTTTTCAGGACCCTTCCCAGAGTCACAAACCACTGCTCAGCAGCAACCTGAGCAGTTGCTCTGTCCCGATGCCCAAAATTTAGAACTTTCACAGTCTGTGGGTGATGAGAGTGTGGACTTAGTGCAAGTAGTGTGTAAAGAGGTGTCGGATGATGATGATGATGATGAGACATGGTTGTCAGACAGTGACGTTGTTGTCAGGGCAGTAAGTCCGAGGGGGAAGCAGAGTGAGGAATCTGAGGAAGAGCTGGTGGATGATGAGGTGACTGACCCGAGCTGGGTTGGTAAGCCAAGTCAAGACAGTGGTTCTGAGGGGGAGGCAAGTGCAGCACCAGAACAGGTTGGAAGAGGCAGTGTGGTGGCCAGAGGGAGAAGCAGGGCCAGAGCAGGTAGATCAGCAACTGTTTTAACGGAGTGAAGCTCCCGTGCCGATGCCTAGATGTTCGCAAGTCTGGAGATTTTTTAAAGAAAGTGAGGATGACCGACGGACTGTGGTGTGCAACCTGTGCCACACCAGGATCCGCAGGGGAGCCACCACTACTAGCCTAACCACTACCAGCATGCGCAGGCATATGAGTGCTAAACACCCGACTCAATGGAACCAAGGCCGTTCACCTCCTGCGGGTCACACCACTGCTCCTTCCTCTGTGTCACATGCTGGATCTGCGAGTCAACCCACCGCCCAGGACCCCGGCACGAGCGCCTCCCACCCTACAACCACCCCTTCACCTCCACGATCCTCCACACCCTCCACCAATATGTCCCAGCGCAGCTTTCAGCTGTCTTTGCATCAGACATTGAAGCGCAAGCGCAAATACAATTCCACCCACCCACATGCACAAGCCCTAAACGTCCACATCTCCAAACTGCTGAGCCTGGAGATGCTGCCCTATAGACTGGTAGAGACTGAGGCTTTCCACAACCTGATGGCGGTGGCTGTCCCTCGGTATTTGGTCCCCAGCCGCCACTTTTTTTCCCGATGTGCCGTCCCAGCCCTACACCAGCACATGTCAGAGAACATCATCCGTGCCCTGACCAACGCGGTTACTGAGAAGGTCCACCTAACCACGGACACATGGACAAGTTCTGGCAGGCAGGGACACTATATCTCCCTTACGGCACATTGGGTTTACTTGGTGGAGGCTGGGACTGAGTCTGACCCTGGGGCCGCTCATGTAATGCCCACACAGAGGATAGCGGGGCCTACCTAGGTCACGGTTTCTCAGACTTATTATGCCTCTTCCTCCAACCCCCTCTCCTCCTCCTCCTCCTCCTCCTCTCAATTACCAATCGTGAGCACGGCGCCTTCAGTCGGTAGCTCTAGGCGCAGCAGCACTGCCGTGGGTAAGCGCCAACAGGCGGTGCTGAAACTGCTGAGCTTAGGTGACAAGAGGCACACCGCCCAAGAGCACAGGTTACAGGGCATCATGGCGCAGACCGATCTTTGGCTGGTGCCGCTGAACCTCAAACCAGGCATGGTTGTGTTTGACAACGGGCGTAACCTTGTGGCGGCTCTGCAACTCGGCAGACTCACACATGTGCCATGCCTGGCCCACGTGTTCAATCTTGTGGTTCAGCGGTTCCTCAAGACCAACCCCAATTTGTCTGATTTGCTCACCAAGGTGCGACACATCTGTGCGCATTTCCACAAGTCAACCACAGATACTGCCACTCTCAGGGCAGTGCAACGGCGCTTACAACTGCCATCTCACCGACTGTTGTGCGACGTGCCCACGAGATGGAATTCCACATTACACATGTTAGCCAGGGTTTACCAGCAGCACAGAGCGATTGTAGACTGCCAGATGACAACTTCCACGAGAACTGGTAGTCAGGTTAGTCAGCTTCCTCAAGTCTACAATGAGGAGTGGACGTGGATGTCTGATATTTGTCAGGTGTTAAGCAACTTTGAGAAGTCAACAAAGATGGTCAGCGGCGATCCCTCCATTATCAGTGTCACCATCCTGCTGCTTTGTCTGCTGAAAAACTCACTGCTCAGCATGAAGTCAGAGGCTTTGCGCTTGTCACAGGAGATCGGGGAAGAAGATACGTTGCTTGATAGCCAGAGCACCCTCAAGTCTGTTTCACAGCGCGTATTGGAGGAGGGGGAGGAGGAGGAGGATGAGGAGGAAGAGGAGGAGAATGTTTGCGAGACTGAAGAGGGTACCAATGCTCATTCCTTCTTATCTGTTGAGCGCGTATGGGCTGAAGAGGAGGAGTTGGAGGAGGAGGAAATGGAGAGTCAGCCTATTGAGGAGAGGGAATTCTTGCATGTTGGGACTCTGGCGCACATGGCTGACTTCATGTTAGGCTGCCTTTCCGTGACCCTCGCGTTAGAAGCATTTTTGCCAACACCGATTACTGGGTGTTCACCCTCCTGGACCCCTGGTACAAGCAGAACTTTTCCACTCTCATTCCTGTAGAGGAAAGGAGTATGAGAGTGAATCAATATCAACAGGCCCTGGTGCACAAGCTGAAACTATCCTTCCCATCTGACACCGCTAGCGGCAGAGGACGTAGTTCTGTGGGCCAACTAGCGGGTGAGAGGAGGTGAGCAGGCAGCTTGTCAAGCACTGGCAGGGGAACACTCTTCAAGGCCTTTGCCAGTTTTATGTCACCCCAGCAAGACTATGTCACCCATCCCCAGTCTAGGCAGAGTAGGGGGATGCTGTTCAGAAAGATGGTGAGGGAGTACCTACAGATGCGTCCACACTTAACTTATCTCCAAACTCAGAGTGGTGACAGTTTTGTCCTGATAGCAAAACAACATAATATCGCGAGATTGTAACTAAACTCTAAAAAACTGCAATACACGTCACCACCATTGGGTGGTGAGTGTTCCACATTTAGCTGATTGCTCAGCTGCTTTTTCTTTTGTTTAGAGTAGCTGGCCTCAGATGTGAGATATTTATCGGCAGACCAAGCTAAATGTGGTGAGATCTGTTGAGAATATTTAATGTGCTAAAGTCAAACACATGAGAAAAAAGGAAAACTAAATAGAGTATCCAAACATTGTGTGTTACCGTCAGCTGGACTGTGTATCTAATCCTATCTTAATTAATACTGTCTACAGAGTCCTGTATCTAAGCCTATTATGTGTGATACTGTCTGCATAGCAGTGTATCTAATCCTGTCATGTGTGATACTGTCTACAGTGTCGTGCACCTAAGCCTATTGTGTGTGATACTGCTTGAAGAGTTGTGTATCTCATCATATAATGTGTAATACTGTCTGAAGAGTTTAGTATGTAATCCTATCATGTGTGATACTGTCTGAAGAGTTGTGTATCTAAACCTGTCATGTGTGATACTGTCTGCTTACCAGTGTATCTAATCTTATCATATGTGATACTGTCTTCAGGATCGTGTATCTAATCCTATCCTGTGTGATACTGTCTGCCGAGCTGTGTATCTAATCCTATCATATATAATACTGTCTGAAGAGTTGTGTATCTAATCCGATCATATGTAATACTGTCTGCAGAGTTGTATATCTAAGCCTATCATGTGTGATACTGTCTGCTTAGCTGCATATCTAATCCTACCTTGTGTGACACTGTCTGCTGAGCTGTGTATCTAATCCTACTTTGTGTGATACTGTCTGCTTAGATGTGTATCTAATCCCACCTTGTTTGATACTGTCTGCTGAGCTGTGTATCTAATCCTATCATGTGTGATACAGTTTGCAGAGTTGTGTATCTAATCCTATCATGTCTGATACTGTTTGCAGAGTTGTGTATCCAATCCTTTCATGTGTGATACTATCTGCAGAGTTGCATATCTAAGCCTATTGTCTGCTGAACTGTGTATCTAATCCTATTCTGGGTGACAGTGTCTGCTAAACTGTGTATCTAATCCTATCATGTGTGATACTGTTTGCAGAGTTGTGTGTCTAAGCCTGTTGTGTATGATACTGCCTGCTAAGATGGGTATCTAATCCTATCTTGTGTTATACTGCCTGCATATCTGTGTATCTAATCCTATCATGTGTGATACTGTCTGCTAAACTGCGTATCTAATCCTATCATGTGTGATACTGTTTGCAGAGTTGTGTATCCAATCCTACCATGTGTGATACTGTTTGCAGAGTTGTGTATCCAATCCTTTCATGTGTGATACTATCTGCAGAGTTGCGTATCTGAGCCTATTGTGTATGATACTGCCTGCTAAGTTGTGTATCTAATCCTATCATGTGTGATACTGTCTGCTTAGATGGGTATCTAATCCTATCATGTGTGATACTGTCTGCTGAACTGTGTATCTAATCCTATTCTGGGTGACAGTGTCTGCTAAACTACGTATCTAATCCTATCATGTGTGATACTGTTTGCAGAGTTGCGTATCTAAGCCTATTGTGTATGACACTGTCTGCTAAGATGGGTATCTAATCCTATCTTGTGTAATACTGCCTGCATATCTGTGCAGGGCCGTATTTAGGGTTCATGCTGCCCTAGGCACTCTCTGTGATGACGCCCCCCCCCAACATGACCCATTCCCCCACGCCCCCAAATAGTAGCATAGTAGCCTCTCCTCAGTCCCCCCATCCCATAGTAGCCTCCTCCCCCCACAGTAGCATAGCAGCCTCTACTTAGAACCCCCACCCCATAGTAGCCTCGTTACCCCCACCCCCCATAGTAGCCTCATCCCCCCACAGTAGCATAGTAGTCTCTCCTCAGTAGCCCCCCAACCCCATAGTATCCTTGTTACCCCACCCCCCATAGTAGCCTCCTCCTGGACTTATTACAGTGACCTATCCTCCCCCCAACCCCCTGGATACTGAAAATGGTCCTCTGCCAAGCCAATTAACCCCCGCCCAACTACCCCACCATCCCCATACACTCAACTACCCTCAGTCTGTACCCCCTCCCCCACCTGCCGCTGGTGCACCTAGCTTTTCTGATGCCAAGGCAAATATTGAAACACCCCCCATGCCAAATCTCAACCTAATCCCTTCACTCCAGTCCTACTGTTAAAGGGGTTGTCCTCTTTTTACTACTAATGACCTATCCTCACGATAGGTCATCAATATCAGATCGGCTGGGGACCTCCGGCACCCTGACGATCAGCTGTTTGAAGAGAGAGCAGAGCTCATATGAGAGCTGCTTTCTCTGCTCTGTTCACCTGCTTGCCATAGAATTTGCAGTGAAGAGCAGTAAACAGAGCAGAGAAAGCAGCGCTCGTACAAAAAAAAAAAAAAGACAACCCCTTCAAAGACAGACTTGGAAAACATTTCATACAGCACTACAGAGCATACAGGGTCATACAGCGCCACATATGTACCTCTTACATCCAGTGACTTCTCTTCTCTGATGTAGACGTTCTCTTTCCTCTTCTTCTGTCAGACCAGACCGACATGGTGACTTCTTTCAGCTGTGCCTCGTCTCTGAAGAGTGCAACAAACAGACATCTTACTTTCCTACTTTTCCATCATCCTCTCACCTTCTCCACATCTCACCCTGCCCACCCCCCATACTATACTACAGAAACAGCCCCCCTGAAAATACTGGCACCACACAGAAAACAGTACCCCCCTTACCTTTCAGATCAGATCCCCATATCAAACCCCAGATGAGACCCCCCATCTACAGACCCCCATTAGACCTCCAAACTCCCATATCTGACCCTCATTAGACCTCTAAAGCCCCAATCAGCCCCTCATTAGACCCCCAGACCCCCTATTAGATCCTCATTAGACCCCCAGACCCCCTATCAGACCCTCATTAGGCCTCCAGACCCCCTATCAGACCCTCATTAGACCCCCAGACCCCTATCAGATCCTCATTAGACCCCCAGACCCCCAATCAGACCTCCAGACCCTCAATCAGACCCCTCTAGACCCCCAGTCAGACCCTTCAGGCCCCTAATCAGACCTCCTTCAGACCCCTAATTAGATCCCCAATCATACCCCCCCCCTTCTGGCCCCATATCATACTCTTGTGGCCCCCATATAGAACTCTTCTTCTGGGCCCATGTCAGACCCCCCCCATTCTGTCCCACCATTTCAGACTCCCCCATTCTGTCCCACCATTTCAGACCCCCCCCATTCTGTCCCACCATTTCAGACCCCCCCCATTCTGTCCCACCATTTCAGACCCCCCCCATTCTGTCCCACCATTTCAGACCCCCCATTCTGTCCCACCATTTCAGACCCCCCATTCTGTCCCACCATTTCAGATCCCCCCCCATTCTGTCCCACCATTTCAGACCTCCCCATTCTGTCCCACATTTCAGATTCCCCCCCCATTCTGTCCCACCATTTCAGACCTCCCCATTCTGTCCCACCATTTCAGACCCCCCATTCTGTCCCACCATTGTAGACCCCCCCATTCTGTCCCACCATTTCAGATTCCCCCCCCATTTTGTCCCACCATTTCAGACCCCCCCATTCTGTCCCCACCTTTTCAGATCCCCCCATTCTGTCCCCACTTTCAGATCCCCGCATTCTGTCCCCCTTTTCAGATCCCCCCC
>ONZH01025833.1:0-65960 GCA_900303285.1 Rhinella marina
TTATAGTAGTTATATTCTGTACATAGGAGCAGTATTATAGTTAGTTATATTCTTGTACATAGGAGGCAGTATTATAGTAGTTATATTCTTGTACATAGGAGCAGTATTAGCAGTATTATAGTAGTTATATCCTTGTACATAGGAGCAGTATTATAGTAGTATATAGTATTATCTGTGTACATAGGAGCAGTATTATAGTTTAGTTATATTCTTGTATATAGGAGGTAGTATATAGTAGTTTATATTTCTTGTACATTAGGAGCAGTTATTATAAGTAGTTATATTCTCTGTACATAGGAGGCAGTATTATAGTAGTTATATTCTTGTACATAGGAGGCAGTATAGTAGATCAGTATTATAGTAGTTATATCTTGTACATAGGAGGCAGTATTATAGTAGTTATATTCTTGTACATAGGAGCAGTATTATAGTAGTTATATTCATTGTTACATAGGAGCAGTATTATAGTAGTTATATTCTTGTACATAGGAGCCAGTATTATAGTAGTTAGTTATTCTTGTACATAGGAGCAGTAGCAGTATTTATTAGTAGTTATATTCTTGTACATAGGAGCAGTATTATAGTAGTTATATTCTTGTACATAGGAGGCAGTATTATAGTAGTTATATTCTTGTACATAGGAGCAGTATTATAGTAGTTATATTCTTGTATATAGGAGCAGTATTATAGTAGTTATATTCTTGTACATAGGAGCAGTATTATAGTAGTTATATTCTTGTACATAGGAGCAGTATTATAGTAGTTATATTCTTGTAGTATATAGTACTAATACATATATATTCTTGTACATAGGAGTACTTGTAGTATTATAGTAGTTATATCTTGTACAGAGGAGCAGTATTATAGTAGTTATATTCTTGTATCATAGGAGCAGTATTATAGTAGTTATATTCTTGTACATAGGAGCAGTATTATACTAGTTATATCCTTGTACATGGGGCAGTATTAGAATAGTTGTATAGTTTTATAGATATAATTAGTATATCTGAAGCTGTTTTACTGTCTGGAGTCACAGTTGAGGTCACAAGGGGTGACTTGTTTCTCTTAACATTTCTGGTGCACATCTTATGACACGTCTCACATCCTCACACCTCGCCTACATCTTAACATTCTGAAGTCAAAGTTTTGTGAGCTTGTTCCAGCCAGACTGTTTAATGACTGTCCCTCCACCGACATATCCCTGTTGAATATTGCAGTCACACATAATCAGTGCTCCAGATATTGGAAATCCATGCAGACTGTTAAATAATGTCATTGCACTATATTTCTCTTGTTTACATTATATATTCCTTCCCAGTAGATCTATCTGCTGAACACATAGGCACCTCCAATGCCCTATACTAGTCCTGTTAAGGCCACTGATGTCCATGATGACTATACAACTAGAGGATCCTACAGGACTCCTCTGAAGATGGCTTGTGGTCAAAATACAGAACTAAACTTTGTGCAATCTTCCATTTTTCGGTTCCGTCTCTCTATTATTTTCTCTTTGAATGGTAGTAGATCTTTTCTTAGGTGGCCACAAGGCATAATTGACCATGACTATAGACAACCTTGATCTTTGAACATGGAGAACAGGTTTTAAAGATTTCTTCTCATGTGATTGACTGAAAAAACAGTGCTAACTCCTGAAATTGAGGTTCGATAAATCTTACCTTATGTGGTCCATGTTACTTCTGTCTGTTCCTTAGTCTGGTTCTGATCCTTCTGCTGCCTATGAAAGATCAGAAGAACCTCCTGAGGTTTTCCAATTGAAGTGCTTGATGACTTCCTATAGACTAGAGATGAGTGAATCTATTCGCCGCTTCATAGATTCTATACGAATCTTGAAAATTTTCCGCTGCGAAGCGAATCTCAATTTTTTTATATTTGCTCCGTTGGATTCGAAAATGTTCCTAAGGTTTTCTACGCATTCACTACGTACTTGTCCGATAAATTGTACGCTAGTGCTACATATAAGTTACTCTATACGCTGTTGCGTACGAATTCAATTCATTAGCAAACTTTTTCTGTTAGTTCGTTATTCGTGCGCAAAAGCCCAGGAAGAAAGCGGTCACCTGACCTAGTGGGCAGGGCTTGCTCTGATTGGCTTAGGCCCGGTAAGCCAGTGATGCATCACTTCTGCTGTGACTGCTGAGACAAGCAGAAGCACTGAGTGTGAAGTTCTGAGACACTGAGACCTGTGTTGTTGAAATTGAGGTGATTTTGTTCTGGGAGTCCATATTACACATCAGGGATACTGCAGGGCAAGTGCAGGGCTAGTAATTAATCAGGCAGGGAGAGAGACAGGGAGAGCTAGGGAGAGACAGGGAGATACAGGGACAAAGAACAGCTGCAGGGCCACAGAGTGAAGTGAAAAATGTCTGGAATGGATAAGCAAAAGGGGTCCAGTTCCAGCCAGACCTTGAGCTCTAAAAAAAAAAGGAGAAGGTGGCACAGGGCAGAAGTGCCAAAGGACCTGTAGCCGGAGCTTCTACTTGTAGTATTCGCAATACTTGGCCGTTGTTCCACCAGACTAACCCACCAAGGCAGAAAATTGTAGTGGAGGAGAATGTGGATGAGGTAGTGGAGTGGATGGCACGCTCATCTCAGTCTCAGCCGGATGATCTGCTGTCATCTGCTGATACAGTATCCATATGTAGCCAGGGGTCAGACTCAGAGCGTTCCTCCTGCTCCACCATTCCGCTCCAGCAAAGCCCGTCATTTTCGTACACAATTTGTACGCTCATGCGTACGTGTTCAAAGAAGTTGCGTACCTTTTAAAACTGTACGTTATTAGTGCGCGAATGTTCGCAAAACACCACATAATAACGGATGATTTGTACGCATATTCGCCGAATATATTCGTAGAAGATGCTTTTTGGCCAGATTGTTTTTCTGTGGAAGTGCCCTTGGCCAGCACAGTGACCAATCGATGGACATGTGTTCTTCAGACATGTCTTTATGAGAAATGGAATTCTCCTGAAAACATCCCTGACCTGACGGCGACACTTCACGTGAAGTATAAGGATATTACGGCACGACGTGAAGATGGGCGTCTAAGCTAGCAACGGAGTTCACATATTTTTAGCACATTCTCCGTTATGACTTAAGTATTCGGTTTTCCAGACAAGCTTTGTTTAGGAAGGGATGTCCTCTCTGGATGAGGGCTCTCCACAATGCTGCTCTGAGTGGCTGTTTATCATGAAATCTCGTCTTTAAGCATGCCATCGAAATCAACGCTTTCTGGTCATCTACATTCCAGTAGTCCCTCCACCCGCATATGAGATTATTCAAAATGACTCCTTTTTTCCCAAGGATTTTGCTAAATCACTTCCCTTTTCCAATCATCCGACTGTTTTCAGGTTCAGGGAAGCACAGATGCAGAAGCTGGAATTTCCTAATGCCTGAAAACACTTGCCAAAAGTTCTCAAAATAGGAAATTATGACTTTGTATATTGAGGGCTGTGCCTGACTAGATTGCAGTTTGAGTTTCATTAAGGACATGGCTAGACCACACACCACTTATCCATGGAGGCCGGCAGAAGTCATTTTTGGGGACCCTTTCTAGTGCCTGCACAGCCCATCATCCTAGGACAGAAATGCATGTCCCTTCATCGGGATTCACATGACTGAAATGTTCTCATGGACATGTCCCACTACTACCATTCATACAATGTTATAGTCCTCACTAGTGAGCCTGCAGTTATCAATGTCCTTGAAGTGGTGAGCAAACATATTAACCATGGTAGAGATTACTATTACCTGGAAGTTGACACCAACATTCAGTGAAACTTGTTGACCTCTCTGAGCCTTACAACTCAATTGCTGCAGTCTATATACAAAAGGGAGGATTGTTTTGTACCAAACTATGGTAGAGAAGCTGGACCCAGGGGCATTACTACCATAGTGGCAGACCATGAGTCTGCCCAAAGGTCTGGCAGAAGAGAGGTCCTCAGGTTCCACATCTTTCCCATGGTGGAACCTCAGCTCCTTCTGATACACTCTAATGTGTGTCTCGTGCTAGGTGTTGTCCTATGATGGGCATAGTGATATCATTAGTCTCAATGCAGAATTTGCCCATGATAATAAGTGATGTCACTTGTCTGATCCCTGGATTGTCCTATACTGAGCACAGTGATGTCACTAGTCTCAACTCAAGGCTGTCTTATACTGAGCACAGTGATGTACTAGTCTGAACCCAGGATTGTCAAGTAAGCACAGTGATGTCACTAGTCTGATCCCAGGATTGTCAAGTGAGCACAGTGATGTCACTACTCTCAGCCCAGGCCTGTCCTATACTGAATACAGTGATGTCACTAGTCTCAACCCAAGATAGTCATATACGGAGCACAGTGATGTCACTAGTCTGAGCCCAGGCCTGTCCTATGTTTAGCACAGAAATGTTACTAGTCTCAGCCCAGGATTGTCCTATACTGAGCACAGTGATGTTACTACTCTCATCCCAGGCCTGTCCTATACTGAATACAGTGATGTCACTACTCTCAGCCCAGGCCTGTCCTATGTTTAGCAAGAAATGTTACTAGTCTCAGCCAGGATTGTCCTATACTGAGCACAGTGATGTCACTACTCTCAGCCCAGGATTGTCCTATACTGAGCACAGTGATGTCACTACTCTCAGCCCCGGCCTGTCGTATGTTGAGCACAGTGATTGTCACTACTCTCCTAGTCCCGGCCTGTCGTATGTTGAGCACATTGATGTCACTACTCTCAGCCCAGGCCTGTCCTATACTGAATACAGTGATGTCATGTCTCACCCCGGGCCTGTCCTATACTGAATACAGTGTGTCACTAGTCTCGCCCAGGCCTGTCCTATACTGAATGACACAGTGTGTCACTACTCTCAGCCCAGGCCTGTCCTATACTGAATACAGTGGTGTCACTAGTCTCCGCCCAGGCCTGTCCTATACTGAATACAGTGGTGTCACTACTCTCAGCCCAGGCCTGTCCTATGTTGAGCACAGTGATGTCACTACTCTCAGCCCAGGCCTGTCCTATACTGAATACAGTGGTGTCACTACTCTCAGCCCAGGCCTGTCCTATGTTGAGCACAGTGATGTCACTAGTCTCCGCCCAGGCCTGTCCTATACTGAATACAGTGATGTCACTAATCTCCACCCAGGGCTGAGGGCAGATTGTCATTTAATTTTGAGATAAAACCACGGCCTTGCCAGGTGTCCTACTTCTCAATCATCTCTGTATTGTAGACTATGAAACCAATGTGGGCTATTTTGATGGTAGAAGTGAGGTCTTCTGGAGGAGGCCTCGGGAAGATAAGCTTTCCTTGCTCGGCGGTAATTTTTGCTATCATCTGACTGCACATGGAGAGAAGCCTGGCCATTTCCTGCCTCCTTCCATGTGACTCTGAAGAGGTTCCCTTTGGCCTTGCAGTGAAACGAGTCTATTGTCACTTCTTGTTGAGCGGTTGGGGGAATGGTGGCTGCTGTTCAATAAACATGAATGCACAAAAGACACAATTGTGTGCAGCCGGCAGTTCCCGCTCTTCCCCTGCTCCTGAGGAAGCAGGCAGGATGAGCTCCTAGCCGAAAATCAGGTCATGTTTGTGGTCACAGCAACGCTAATTCATGGTCCTCTTATGAAAACCAATTACAGGATCAAGATCTGTTGGCAATCCACTCGGAAACACTCAAATTTCACTGAAGCTAGCCTCACCCCATATCCCACTCACCGGGGTCCAGAAGCTGAGGTACGAGGAGCTGTTTGGCGGTGTCCTCACCTAGGTCTGTACATATCTGTGCAGTGGAGTAGTCACCGGGGATTCCAGAAGTATCAAAATTGGTTTATTTTATTTTTACCCTTCAGAGGCAAAATACAGTATACAATGTGCGTTATTGTATCTTTTTTTTATAATCCGTACATCACACGGAGGCATAAAACGTGATGTGAACCCGCCCTAATAACTAACTGTATACTGCGACATGGGAGTAAGCAGAGCTTTCAGTGCGGACTGTTATCTCTGAACCTGCAGACATGGTGGATTTACACTGGGCTGTGCGGATACAAAGGTTAAACTCAATAAACAACAACTCAGTCTGTCACTGTAACATACCTCTACTTCTACTACAAACTACAAATTCCACATTGTCACATTGTTAAAAGGTCACCCCCCGCTGCTGATGTCCTCTATAAACAATATTATAACTACTATAATACTGCGCCCATGTACAAGAATATAACTACTATAATACTGCTCCTATGTACAAGAATATAACTACTATAATACTGCTCCTATACTACTATGTCCTATGTACAAGAATATAAAACTACTATAATACTGCTCCTACTATATGTACAAGAATATAACTACTATAAATACTGCTCACTATATGTCCTACAAGAATATAACTACTATAATACTGCTCCTATGTACAAGAATATAACTACTATAATACTGCTCCTATGTACAAGAATATAACTACTATAATACTGCTCCTATGTACAAGAATATAACTACTATAATACTGCTCCTATGTACAAGAATATAACTACTATAATACTGCTCCTATGTACAAGAATATAACTACTATATAATACTGCCTCCTACTGTACAAGAATATAACTACTATAATACTGCTCCTATGTACAAGAATATAACTACTATAATACTGCTCCTATGTACAAGAATATAACTACTATAATACTGCTCCTCCTATGTACAAGAATATATACTATAATACTGCTCCTATGTACTATAATACTGCTCCTATGTACAAGAATATAACTACTATAATACTGCTCCTATGTACAAGAATATAACTACTATAATACTGCTCCTATGTACAAGAATATAACTACTATAATACTGCTCCTATGTACAAGAATATAACTACTATAATACTGCCTCCTATGTACAAGAATAAACTACTAACTATGTACTATAACTACTATACTGCTCCTATGTACAAGAATATAACTACTATAATACTGCTCCTATGTACAAGAATATAACTACTATAATACTGCCTCCTATGTACAAGAATATAACTACTATAATGACTATAAATACTGCTCCTATGTACAAGAATATAACTATACTATGTATACTATACTGCCCTATGTACTATGTACAAGAATATAACTACTATAATACTGCCTCCTATGTACAAGAATATAACTACTATAATACTATACACTACTGCTCCTATGTACAAGAATATAACTACTATAATACTGCCTCCTATGTACACTATAATACTGTCCTACAAGAATATAACTACTATAATACTGCTAACTACTGCTCTATGTCAAGAATATACTATGCCTCCTATGTACAAGAATATAACTACTATAATACTATGCCTCTACTATGTACAAGAATATAACTACTATAATACTACTATAATACTGCTCCTATGTACAAGAATATAACTACTATAATACTGCTTCTATGTACAAGAATATAACTACTATAATACTGCTCCTATATTGAAGAATATTACTATAATACTGCTGCTATATTGAAGAATATAACTGTAATACCGCCTCCTGTAGAATATTAGCAGCTGTATTGTACCCCTCCTATAAGTCTCCAGTCAGTCACTTGCATTGTGTTCCCACCCTGACGTGCAGTAGACAGTCCTGATCTGCCACATGTTGCGGTTTTGTTTGTGACCACAGAAGGGACCTTGTAATTCTTCTATTTCCATCCCCTGTGAAAACAACCCTTGCTGTGGATGAGGAGCAGGCCTTGTGCCGCTCGGCTTCCTGTGCTCAGTCTTGTATAATAGGCTGTAACTTCCTGTGCTCGGGCCGCTTGCGGTATTTTGATTATATGAAGCACGTAGGGTGCGGCCGACCCCCCGTACATGACAGGTTGAGACTCGAGTGTTTCTTGGTATGACAGCACAGTAACATCAAGGGTGATCCTGAGGCCTGAAATTCAGGAAAGAAATACCTTTTTGTGACTAGTTAATTAGGATTTGATATATTTTTACTGTTGTTTTTTGCTGTTTTTATTGGGTTTTTAACTGGTTTTTCCACATGGTTATTATGGTACAGTCAGATATCAAAAATAATATGTATTTGCCTATAGAATTCATATTTTAGGTTATTTTTTATATATACAGTACAGACCAAAAGTTTGGACACACCTTCTCATTCAAAGAGTTTTCTGTATTTTCATGACTATGAACATTGTAGATTCACACTGAAGACATCAAAACTATGAATTATCACATGTGGAATTATATACTTAACAAAAAAGTGTGAAACAACTGAAATATGTCTTATATTCTAGGTTCTTCAAAGCAGCCACATTTTGCTTTGATTACTGCTTTGCACACTCTTGGCATTCTCTTGATGAGCTTCAAGAGGTAGTCACCTGAAATGGTTTTCCAACAGTCTTGAAGGAGTTCCCAGAGATGATTAGCACTTGTTGGCCCTTTTGCCTTCACTCTGCGGTCCAGCTCACCCCAAACCATCTGGATTGGGTTCAGGTCTGGTGACTGTGGAGGCCAGGTCATCTGGCGTAGCACCCCATCACTCTCCTTCTTGGTCAGATAGCCCTTACTCAACCTGGAGGTGTTTGGGGTCATTGTCCTGTTGATAAATAAATGATGGTCCAACTAAACGCAAACCGGATGGAATAGCATGCCGCTGCAAGATGCTGTGGTAGCCATGCTGGTTCAGTATAAATCCCCAACAGTGTCACCAGCAAAGCCCCCCACACCATCACACCTCCTCCTCCATGCTTCACGGTGGGAACCAGGCATGTAGAGTCCATCCCTTCACCTTTTCTGTGTCGCTCAAAGACACGGTGGTTGGAACCAAAGATCTCAAATTTGGACTCATCAGACCAAAGCACAGATTTCCACTGGTCTAATGTCCATTCCTTGTGTTCTCCTTAGCAGTGGTTTCCACCATGAAGGCCTGCTGCACACAGTCTCCTCTTAACAGTTGTTGTAGAGATGTGTCTGCTGCTAGAACTCTGTGTGGCATTGACCTGGTCTCTAAGCTGCTGTTAACCTGCGATTTCTGAGGCTGGTGACTCGGATGAACTTCTCCTCCACAGCAGAGGTGACTCTTGGTCTTCCTTTCCTGGGGCGGCTCCTCATGTCAGCCAGTTTCTTTGTAGCACTTGATGGTTTTTGCGACTGCACTTGGGGACACTTTCAAAGTTTTCCCAATTTTTCGGACTGACTGACCTTCATTTCTTAAAGTAATGATGGCCACTCGTTTTTCTTTACTTAGCTGCTTTTTTCTTGCCATAATACAAATTCTAACAGTCTATTCAGTAGGACTATCAGCTGTGTATCCACCTGACTTCTGCCCAACACAACTCATGGTCCCAACCCCATTTATAAGGCAAGAAATCCCACTTATTAAACCTGACAGGGCACACCTGTGAAGTGAAAACCATTTCAGGTGACCACCTCTTGAAGCTCATCAAGAGAATGTCAAGAGTGTGCAAAGCAGTAATCAAAGCAAAAGGTGGCTACTTTGAAGAACCTAGAACATAAGACATATTTTCAGTTGTTTCACACTTTTTGTTAAGTATATAATTCCACATGTGATAATTCATAGTTTTGATGCCTTCAGTGTGAATCTACAATTTTCATAGTCATGAAAATACAGAAAACTCTTTGAATGAGAAGGTGTGTCCAAACTTTTGGTCTGTACTGTATATTTTATACATTTATATATATGATGGGTATTTTATATATTTATATATCTTTTTTATATATTGTATATTTTATATATGTTCACCTTTTTTTTTTTTTTAATTGCAGTAAACTAAAGATTTGTCCTCCCTCAGTGGTAAGAGCATAGTCCGCACACTATCGTTTAGAGTGCTGTCAGCTGGGATTGGCTATCTGATGGAGTGATCCGGCCCGTTTGCTTCGAGGATTTCTTCTGATCCGACTCGGGATCTTCTGGCGTCGGTCACACGGAATTAGAACCAAACTGGAAGTCTCAAAAATGAGCGACTTTTGGCATAAACTAGGCTGCTGTGTGGTAGAAAAGCCACAACCGGTAAGTCAGTGATTGTATGACGGTATAGTATTTTCTATATGACGGTTTTATACTATGTCTGCTCCTCGTCTACCATTGCTTTACCTGTTCACCCTTTCGCCATTCGATCAGATGGGATCGACCATGTTTATGACAGGGAGACAACCACTTTCTCTCAGTGACTAGGCTGACAGTTGTCACAGCCCCGCCCCTTTTATGGAAATTAAAGGGGTTGTGCAGGATGTTAACATTGATGGTCCTCTGAGAGAGGTGTCAGGAGACCTTCTTATCATGGAGTGAGTGATCAGCAGATGTTTTCCTCCTGCTGCAGAACACCGCAGGCGACGACAGGTGTGATTGAGGCTGAAGACTCCGCCACATATCTAAACTTCACAGAAATATTTGTTTCTGAGTAATTACTGGTAATTTAACTCTTTAAAAGTCCTAACCCCCTCCCTCCCCCAGTGTTTATTTACAGAGGTGGCCCAGGTCAGCGGGAGCAGTGAAATAACAGCATTAACCCTGCCTCCATCAGTATACAGACATCAGAGACAAAAATATGTTACCGCTTTTACAGACAGAGCTCATATAATACTGCCATACTGAGCTCATATAATACTGCCATACTGAGCTCATATAATACTGCCATACTGAGCTCATATAATACTGCCATACTGAGCTCATATAATACTGCCATACTGAGCTCATATAATACTGCCATACTGAGCTCATATGATACTGCCATACTGAGCTCATATGCCATACTGCCACAGTGAGCTCATATAATACTGTCATATAGTGATTATATGATACTGCCATACATAACTCATATAATACTGCCATACTGAGCTCACATGATACTGCCATACCAAGCACATATGATACTGCCACAGTGAGCTCATATAATACTGCCATACTGAGCATCTATAATACTGCCATACCAAGCTGGTATGATGCTGCCACAGTGAGCTCATATAATACTGTCATATAGTGATCATATGATACTGCCATACATAGCTCATATAATACCGCCATACATAGCTCATATGATACTGCCATACATACTCATATAATACTGCCATATTGAGCTCATATAATACCGCCATACATAGCTCATATGATACTGCCATACATAGCTCATATAATACTGCCATACTGAGCTCCTATGATACTGCCATACAGTACTCATTTAATACCGCCATACATAGCTCATATGATACTGCCATACATAGCTCATATAATACTGCCATACATAGTTTATAAGATACTGCCATACTGAGCTCATATAATACTGCCATACTGAGCGCATATGTTGCTGCCATACTGAGCACATATGATACTGCCATACTGAGCTCCTATAATACTGCCATACAGAGCTCATTTAATACCGCCATACATAGCTCATATGATACTGCCATAGAGAGCTCATATAATACTGCCATACATAGCTCAAATGATACTGCCATACATAGCTCATATGATACTGCCGTACATAGCTCATATGATACTGCCATACATAGCTCATATAATACTGCCATACATAGCTCATATAATACTGCCATACTGAGCACATATGATACTGCCATACTGACCTCCTATAATACTGCCATACTGAGCTCATATAATGCAGCCATACCAAGCTCATATGATACTTCCACAGTGAGCTCATAAGATACTGCCATATTGAACTCATGTAATACTGCTATACTGAGCATATATAATACTACCATACAGAGCTCATGTGATAGTACCATACTAAACTCCTATAATAATGCCATGCTGAGCTCACATGATAGTGCCATACTGATCTCATATAATACTGCTATATTACTGAGCGATAGGATTTGTTCCTGTGAAGTGTGACAGAGCAGCTTGTACAGTGGCGCCCCCTCCCTGCACGGGTTAATAATTGACGATCTGATTTTTAAGGAATGTCTTCCCCCAGACCTCCTGTGTCCTCTGCCCCTCACTGCCCGGGGCAGCGCCTGGGATCGGGGCCGCACATTAGAAATTAACAACCGGTGATACATTTGGCAAAACCATAACTGCGATGAGGTTTTTAAAGGGCCAGTGCACTTTTTTTTTTTAAAGGGGTTGTCTAGTTTAAAACATCCCTCTCCAGAGGACCTGTCCATTGTTTTCAGGGGGTCGCTGTGTAATACTTGATCTCCCCTGAGGAGGTGCTGCAGGGAAAGTGAGCAGTTACTGAGAGGCTGCCCCACGCTTTATGATCAGCTTGATGTCCAAGGACCTTTGTAACAAGTGGAGACTTTAAGGCGGAGTCCAGAGGAGAGGGGTTCAGGGAGGCACGGGGGCGGAGCTGTGACAATCTACAGGGAGCAGAAAAGCTGTGTGTAATACAGAGGTGTCCATGACCTTCACCGGGTTCTTGAGAAAGCCGTGTCTTCAGTGTGTAAGTGTCTACAGGAAACTGCCGATGTGGTGAAAACAGGAAGGCCCGGCCCTGTACCGACACAGCCCCACAGCACGCAGAGGATTTCAGTAAAATATCAGGGCAGCGAGGACACACTCCCCTCACACACTCCTGAGTACAGCTACCACCCATGTGTCCTCACTGATCCACCACTGCCACCAAGGGGAGGGCCTGGAGGCAGAGACAGCAACCCACAGAGCACTACTACCACAAATATTCCCCACTACCTCTATCATGTTCTGACTTATACTCCTTAACAGGCTACATGAGGGACTATCACACAGGATAGGATTAGATACACAGCTCAGCAGACAGTATCACATATGATAGGATTAGATACACAGCTCAGCAGACAGTATCACACAGGATAGGATAGGATTAGATACACAGCTCAGCAGGCAGTATCACACAGGATAGGATTAGATACACAGCTTCAGCAGACAGTATCACACATGATGGGATTAGATACACAGCTCAGCAGACAGTATCACATATGATAGGATTAGATACACAGCTCAGCAGACAGTATCACACATGATAGGATTAGATACACAGCTCAGCAGACAGTATCACACAGGATAGGATTAGATACACAGCTCAGCAGACAGTATCACATATGATAGGATTAGATACACAGCTCAGCAGACAGTATCACACAGGATAGGATTAGATACACAGCTCAGCAGACAGTATCACATATGATAGGATTAGATACACAGCCTCAGCAGACTATCACACAGGATAGGAATAGGATTAGATACACAGCTCAGCAGACAGTATCACACAGGATAGGATAGGATTAGATACACAAGCTCAGCAGACAGTATCACACATGATAGGATTAGATACACAGCTCAGCAGGCAGTATCACACAGGATAGGATTAGATCACACTCAGCAGCAGTATCACACATAGGATTAGATACACAGCTCAGCAGACAGTATCACACATGATAGGATTAGATACACAGCTCAGCAGGCAGTATCACACATGATGGGATTAGATACACAGCTCAGCAGACAGTATCACACAGGATAGGATTAGATACACAGCTCAGTAGACAGCGTCACACAGGATAGGATTAGATACACCGCTCAGCAGACATATCACACATGACAGGCTTAGATACACTTGTTTATGTTGGATACACAATGACCTCACCATGTGCTTTGTCTGATACAGAAGAAGAAGAGGAGGAGGATTGATCGCTCCATGATAGGAGAACCCATGAACTTCGTCCATCTGACACATATCGGCTCAGGAGACATGGGAGCCGGAGATGGACTTCCCATGGTAGGTCTGCTACTTACCTCATATCCTGTGGGGGGCGGCACAGAGCCGTATAACTGCTGACTGCACCCATACCGTCATACAATCCACGACCACCGCACTGTATCATCTGTGGACGTCTTCTTTTACAGGCCGCTCCGATGCAAGAACACATGAGATCGAAAGGAAACCGTGATAGACCATGGAGCAACTCCAGGATCTTGTAGCTGTACACACTGTAAGTCCGCACTGCCGGCACACACTGCCAGGGGGCCGTATTATAGCAGTTGTATTACTGTACATAGGAGGCAGTATTATAGTAGTTATATTCTTGTACATAGGAGGTAGTATTATAGTAGTTATATTCTTGTACATAGGAGCAGTATTATAGTAGTTATATTCTTGTACATAGGAGCAGTATTATAGTAGTTATATTCTTGTACATAGGAGCAGTATTATAGTAGTTATATTCTTATACATAGGAGGCAGTATTATAGTAGTTATATTCTTGTACATAGGAGCAGTATTATAGTAGTTATATTCTTGTACATAGGAGCAGTATTATAGTAGTTATATACTTGTATATAGGAGGCAGTATTATAGTAGTTATATTCTTGTACATAGGAGCAGTATTATAGTAGTTATATTCTTGTACATAGGAGCAGTATTATAGTAGTTATATTCTTGTACATAGGAGCAGTATTATAGTAGTTATATTCTTGTACATAGGAGGCAGTATTATAGTAGTTTATATTCTTGTACATAGGAGCAGTATTATAGTAGTTATATTCTTGTACATAGGAGCAGTATTATAGTAGTTATATTCTTGTACATAGGAGCAGTATTATAGTAGTTATATTCTTGTACATAGGAGCAGTATTATAGTAGTTATATTCTTGTACATAGGAGCAGTATTATAGTAGTTATATTCTTGTACATAGGAGCAGTATTATAGTAGTTATATTCTTGTACATTAGGAGCAATATTATAGTAGTTATATTTGTACATAGGAGCAGTATTATAGTAGTTATATTCTTGTACATAGGAGGCAGTATTATAGTAAGTTATATTCTTGTACATAGGAGCAGTATTATAATAGTTATATTCTTGTACATAGGAGGCAGTATTATAGTAAGTTATATTCTTGTACATAGGAGCAGTATTATAGTAGTTATATTCTTGTACATAGGAGCAGTATTATAGTAGTTATATTCTTGTACAATAGGAGGCAGTATTATAGTAGTTATATTCTTGTACACAGGAGCAGTATTATAGTAGTTATATTCTTGTACATAGGAGCAGTAATTATAGTAGTTATATTCTTGTACATAGGAGCAGTAATATAGTAGTTATATTCTTATACATAGGAGCAGTATTATAGTAGATATATTCTTGTACATAGGAGCAGTATTATAGTAGTTATATTCTTATACATAGGAGGCAGTATTATAGTAGTTATATTCTTGTACATAGGAGCAGTATTATAGTAGTTATATTCTTGTACATAGGAGCAGTATTATAGTAGTTATATTCTTGTACATAGGAGGCAGTATTATAGTAGTTATATTCTTGTACATAGGAGCAGTATTATAGTAGTTATATTCTTGTACATAGGAGGCAGTATTATAGTAGTTATATTCTTGTACATAGCAGTATTATAGTAGTTATATTCTTGTACATAGGAGCAGTATTTAGTAGTTATATTCTGTACATAGCAGTATTATAGTAGTTATATCTTTGTACATAGGAGGCAGTATTATAGTAGTTATATTCTTGTACATAGGAGCAGTATTATAGTAGTTATATTCTTGTACATAGGAGCAGTATTATAGTAGTTATATTCTTGTACATAGGAGGCAGTATTATAGTAGTTATATTCTTGTACATAGGAGGCAGTATTATAGTAGTTATATTCTTGTACATAGGAGCAGTATTATAGTAGTTATATTCTTGTACATAGGAGCAGTATTATAGTATAATATTCTTGTACATAGGAGCAGTATTATAGTAGTTATATTCTTGTACATAGGAGCAGTATTATAGTAGTTATATTCTTGTACATATGAGGCAGTATTATAGTAGTTATATTCTTGTACATAGGAGGCAGTATTATAGTAGTTTTATTCTTGTACATAGAGCAGTATTATAGTAGTTATATTCTTGTACATAGGAGGCAGTATTATAGTAGTTATATTCTTGTACATAGCAGTATTATAGTAGTTATATTCTTGTACATAGGAGCAGTATTATAGTAGTTATATTCTTGTACATAGGAGCAGTATTATAGTAGTTATATTCTTGTACATAGGAGCAGTATTATAGTAGTTATATTCTTGTACATAGGAGCAGTATTATAGTAGTTATATTCTTGTACATAGGAGCAGTATTATAGTAGTTATATTCTTGTACATAGGAGCAGTATTATAGTAGTTATATTCTTGTACATAGGAGCAGTATTATAGTAGTTATATTCTTGTACATAGGGGCAGTATTATAGTAGTTATATTCTTGTACATAGGAGCAGTATTATAGTAGTTATATTCTTGTACATAGGAGCAGTATTATAGTAGTTATATTCTTGTACATAGAAGCAGTATTATAGTAGTTATATTCTTGTACATAGGAGCAGTATTATAGTAGTTATATTCTTGTACATAGGAGCAGTATTATAGTAGTTATATTCTTGTACATAGGAGCAGTATTATAGTAGTTATATTCTTGTACATAGAAGCAGTATTATAGTAGTTATATTCTTGTACATAGGAGCAGTATTATAGTAGTTATATTCTTGTACATAGGAGCAGTATTATAGTAGTGATATTCTTGTATATAGGAGCAGTATTATAGTAGTTATATTCTTGTACGTAGGAGCAGTATTATAGTAGTTATATTCTTGTACATAGGAGCAGTATTATAGTAGTTATATTCTTGTACATAGGAGGCAGTATTATAGTAGTTATACTCTTGTACATAGGAGCAGTATTATAGTAGTTATATTCTTGTACATATGAGCAGTATTATAGTAGTTATATTCTTGTACATAGGAGGCAGTATTATAGTAGTTATATTCTTGTACATAGGAGGCAGTATTATAGTAGTTATATTCTTGTACATAGGAGCAGTATTATAGTAGTTATATTCTTGTACATAGGAGCAGTATTATAGTAGTTACATTCTTGTATATAGGAGGCAGTATTATAGTAGTTATATTCTTGTACATAGAAGCAGTATTATAGTAGTTATATTCTTGTACATAGGAGCAGTATTATAGTAGTTATATTCTTGTACATAGGAGCAGTATTATAGTAGTTATATTCTTGTACATAGGAGCTGTATTATAGTAGTTATATTCTTGTACATAGGGGCAGTATTATTTTAGTTGTGCTCTGAGATGTATGTACTTTGGTAATCCTCAGCAGTTTACACAAAGTGCAGTACCCAGTAGGGGGCAGCACTGAGAATAGTATAACCCTCCTTTCTGCCCTTTGGAAAAGCAGACAGTTTGTGAATATTAAGAAGTAATTGCTTCTGCTCAGAATTACTTATTTGATTTGCTCTGTTTCTATAATTGACTTACATTAAATAGCTTCCAATTAGCAAATTCTTAATACTTCTAAATGGATTAACATTCCAGCGCTGATGAGTATGTGGGCGTACGTTCACCACCCGCTCAGAACCATCATCTGTTGTGCTCTAGCGCCATCATCAGGAACTTAAGAGCACGAATTTTCAAAATTAAAAATTAATTTTAAAAACACCTTACATTTTTTCTTTTTGTACTTTCAGGGACCGAGCACATTTAGGAGGAGCAGGAACAAAGCGCCGCGATCACTGGATAAGTTATTCAATCTTCCAAACAAAAATGATTTTAATTTTTTTCCTGGAAACATTTTTTGGAGAACTGATGCAGAAATATCTGAAGAATGTGCAATATTTTTCTAGAATATGATAAATATGTAATAGCTTATTTTTTTCCTGGAGATTCCTGCTGTCTGAGCTACGCTGTGGATTATCTGTCTTTTATTATTTTTCGGAACGGCCGGAATGATTGAAGCGATGCCAGATTGTGAAACTGAGAGCACTTCATAGACTGCTGTATAAGTCCAATCAATCCTCGCCTCTCCCTCACTCCACATTCCATCATATTTCACACCTGGAAAAAAAATCCCCAAAAATTCCATGAATTTCCACCTTCAAGGGTCCTGCCTCAATAGTATTCTATAGAAATGAGCATTTTAGGAGCTAATGACGTGTTTTTATTTTCTTACTTTGATTAACATGAAAAAATTAAAAAAAAAGGTAAAAAAATTGACAAAAAAAATTCTAGAAAAAATCTATATATAAGCAGAAGTAATGGAATTTGTATGAATGTTTTAGCGTGTTCCCAGCAGATCATACATGACGTATCGTCACCTATATGTGTCCTAGAGGATTAGTCCATACTGCCTTATAAAAATCTAGGACAGAAAACCACACTTGAATTTATGCAATAAATGGCCAAAATACAACCGCAATAAGACAACGTCTCAAAATCTGCTACCTCCACATCAAAATCGCCCCGTGAAGAGCTGACGCCTTGCGTACGGACTATTGTGCGCTGCTGTAGTCACCGGGGGGTCTCTTCCATCACTGTGCACACAATTTTACCTATATAGTAAACATTCCTTGTATGAACTAACTCTATTTTAATTTTCATTTTTTTTTCAATCTTAATAATTAAGTTTAATGTTAAAGCTTTTTAGTTTTCATAGAGAATTTTTTTGAAATGTTTGTGTTAAAAATGCATAAAAGTAGCTTAAGAAAGACTCCAATGAAGGCTCCGAGGCTGTAGGAAGAAGCTTTGGATATTTTTTTTTATCACTTTTTTATTTTAATAACCCAGAAATAATACATCAGCAGAACTGAGCAAAAAAATCTATATTGATGGTCAGATTAAAAGGCTATGTACACCTCTGTGGGCAGTTGTACTCATTTTCACCTAAATATAATTTTTTCAATTGGTCTTTATTAAAATATTGAGCCTTTTTTCTGTACAGAGCTGAGATGTTCTAGTAGCTGCCTTTGGACTTTCTGTCTTTTCTGTCAGGCAGGGAGCTGATGGACTCCTTATCTCTGCTCTCTGACAATATAAACACTCATTATAGCTCAATTCATATCCTACTGATAAGAATGTGGCTTAAAGGGGTTATCACATGAATAATGTAAAAAATGAAAATTACACTTCATATAGTACATGACAATACCTTTCTAACAAAGCTAGAACCAGCCCTGTACCTCACATGGATCCAGAGATATAACCAGTCATTCCTCTGCTAGATTGATATCAAGCTGACAGCTCAAGGGGAGTGTCTTTTCCACTGCTGCTAAGGGGCGTGTCCGTGCTCTCCCTATCACAGCTCAGGGGGCGTGTCCGTTCTCTCCCTATCACAGCTCAGGGGGCGTGTCTGTGCTCTCCCTATCACAGCTCTGGAGGCAGTTGAAAGATGAAACTGGGCATGTGCGGCCTTCTCAGTGAGTAGGTCAAAGAATTAAGAAATTAAGTGGCACTATACAGATATATTTTACTGAATAACTCAGTAGCTATACAGAATTTTTAATGACATGCAATTACAAAAGTATTCAGATCCAGGTGCTGGTTTGAAAACTGTAGAATATTTTTCGCGGTAACCCCTTTAAATAAGTGTTTATGACCGACCACAAAGTGAAAGTACCATTCACACAGCTAAAAAACAGTTAACTCTTTGTAACAGAATGGCTCAATATTTTTAGTAAAGAGCAATTGAAAAAAAAATTATTTAGCCAAAAATGAGTAAAATGCAATCAGAAAATAAAATTGTCTCCGAAGGTGTACATAGCCTTTAAGGGTATGTTCACCTGGTGGCTGGCTTAGCTCCCTTCAATGGAGTGAAACCATGAGCGGACACCCACCACGGCTTCAAGTGGCATCCCTCCGGAAACCATGCCCGGAAGGGACATGTCCTTTATTTTATGTGAACTGCAGCACTGCCTCCTATCGACGGTGGAATCTTGGTGAGCCAAAATTCCCTTGGCGAATCCTTATTGTTCAGTTATGTTGGTAAAGGGCTGGGTTACGTTTTTGCTCATCTCCACACCAACAGAGAGTTTTTATATATTTTTTACTCTATTTTCGCATAGAAATCCATCCAACATGTCAAACATTTAAAGGGATTGTCTGACCATTAAAAGGTTCCACGTGGTCTGAAATAATAAGTCTTACTGAGCACCCAACGCCTTACGACCCCCTGCCCGTCTCTGCCTTCTCCTGACATGCAGGAAGTAACTGTTCAACCAATCACGAGCTGCAGTGGGGACCCGCCTCCGCCTGTGATTGGTCCAGAGCTTGTTTCCTGTGTTTTAATAGGGACCAGCAAGTATTAAATGGTCAGACATCCCCTTTAAGTTCTATGTGATAATTTATCCAAAGCTTATTCTTATTCGCCTCTGTCCTGAAGGAGTCTTCCCACCTAATACTATATCTAAATAAAATCCCATTTTATAGGTTTTATTGAATTTTTTTAAAGATATATATTTTGCTTTCCGTCGCTATCAGCTTAGGGTTTGCTCTCGGCCTGCCACTCCGTGTACTCCAGTATTTCTACAATGACAGCTAGACGACCACCGCAGCAATAAAATACTCCGAAAGACGCCCCTTTTTGTAATCATCATGGACTGTTACTGTGCAGCCGGTCTGTACTATGTGATTATTCTGGAATAGCCGGACTATTCCCGGACCTTGGATACAATTTTTTTTTTTTTTTTTGCTTTGATAAATCCTGAGTCGCTCTATTTAATCAGATCCGGAAAAACCAATTCCGATAGTGTCATTGTGTGGAGAGCTGCTGGAAATGAGATCTGTTTGTGCACAATAAATGCAATTCTGTTCAAAAAATTACGTTTCTGTGTGGTGAAAACAAAACATTGGTATAGACGGGGCCTAGAGGGAGAAATGTGTCGTAGGGTAGACACTCTGATGCTCATTTATTATTGGTTTTATAGAACTTTTTCTATGACTTTATGCCCCCTCACACCACTTTTGTGAAGTAGTGGAAAAAGGGGGCGTGACAAGGGCCAGGCCCTCTCATTCATCATATGCTTTAAACCAGTGGTGCCCAACCATTTTTCATCTGGGGGCTGCACTAGACATGGAATAAATTTTGCTGGCCAGAACAAAATGCAACCATTAAAAAAGAGTATTAGAAAGAAATCATAAATGTCTCCTTGTGGCTGCCCCCATACATTACAAAGTGTCCTTGTGGCCCCCATACAGTATAATATGGAGGCCACAAGGACACTTTGTAATGTATGAGGGCTACATGGAGACATTATACTGTATGGGGGCAACCACAAGACCCCCCCCCACCCCTCAGTTTAACAATGTCTTGTGGCCACCATCTTGTTGCTCATGTATGGGCAGGCAGGAACGAGTAGGCCAATCAAACAGGGCCGACTTACATGTTGAATTGTGGATAGACAGACCTTATTGAAAACAGTCCGGCTATCTTTTAGGCAGGGCAGGCCGCGTCTGTCCTTCTCCTTCTTCTTGTACTTGCAGCAAACTCTGTGGGGGTGGGAGCTGTAAGACTTTTCCCACTCCTGGGCAGAGACTTCAGAGAGGAGGAACCTGGGGTGGCACTAATTGTGCATGTATGTCATGGTAGGGTGCAGGGGCAGGCAGTGGGACAGCTGACGTTACAAAACACACTGGTTATATCCCGGTAATGACAAGTAAATCTATCAGTGCAGCAGCCCAGGCGTGTCCGGCCTTGGGTCACTGCGCGGGCCGCAGGTTGGGCATCACTGCTTTATACTATGCTAGCAAGGGAGCTGGCATAGTTTAAAACATGTCACACGACCCCTACATAACTTTGGTGCATCTTCCAGCAGCACGGAGGGTATAAATCACCAGTCTTAAAGTAGAACTCCCGCAAAAATTTTATTCTCTGACCTGTTAGAAAGGTGCATGATATAATCTGTAGTGAATGTCATTTTCCTCTTAGAGGCTGAAATTAAGAGTTTCCACTCTCTTCTTATTGTAGCTGGGTCATGTGACCAACTCCCTGACCTCCAACTGACCCAGGACAGGAAGCCAGTAACTGCTCTATTCATTCCTATGAAACTGAGGCTCCCATAGGAATACATAGAAAATTAGACTTCCTGTCCACACATAAGGTGCTGTGTGAGTTGGTGGGTCTAATTCCTAGTCACTTGACACAGATAAGAAACTTCAGGATGATGTAACTCAAAAATTCAGCTACTGGTAAGAAAATGACATTCACTACACATTACATCATGTACATTTCTAGCAGGACATGGAATACATTTTTTTGCGGGAGTTCTTCTTTAATAAATGTGCCCCTCTGCCTTTAACATCCACTTGGCTTCCTGCTAGGTTGCATTGGGCCACGCCCCCATTTTTTATATTCCAGATCTATTCCGTGGGACAGGGATTTGCGTATGGCGCTACTTTTTTTTCTATTGCCAGCCGGCGATCTTCACACCACCATAGGGTCTCAACCACGACCTCAGAATAGCAAAAAAAAAAAAAACAACAGGGTTGGTTTGGCAATTTTGAGGTCACGGTAAATTGTGATTCGCGCTGTGTAGCCCCCAACCTAATGGTCAGTGATTCACAGACAGCACACGTATTTGTATTCACGCATCCGGAAGCATACTCTATTGTGTCTGCAGATCCATCACGCCCCTGTATTGTCTATGGAGCCGTGAAAAACACAGATGTCATTCGTGTTTCTGTGCATGGACCATTAGAAGGAGCTGTACAGTGTCTGCGAAACACGGAGAGAAAAAAAAAAACGGACACATGGACCAAACACTTCACTGACCATCTTATCATGGATGACATCACCATCATGCACACGAATGTATTTTTTTTTTTTTTGCGGCCCATATGTGGGGCTGCAAAAAAAAAAAAAAAAAATCACGGAAATGACTCCATGTGCATTCAGTATGTCCACATGTAAATTGAATGTCCTATTCTTTTCCGTTTTTCAGACAAGGACAGGTGTCCACAAAAAAAAAAAAAAAAAACATGGATGTCCTTTTTTTTTTGTGCAGACAGCAAAATACAGTCCAGTCATAGGCATGAGCCCTCCACCAGGGGGATTCACCCGTCCAAGCCTGTGTGTACATTACCTCCCAGCCTTCCATTGGAAATATTCCCTCAGGTCTTATCTGAGATGGAGGCCTGCCATATAGCGACATAAGAAGAAAAAAAATAAAGTATACCGCACTGTAGTTTTTCTTGCAGTGGCCTACCGCCACTGTGTGCTTACACTCATTGGGCAGACTTATACCCCGCAGTCTCTTCTGCTGGCGATGTGCGAGGTCACCGTGCACCATCTAGTGGCAGGACTTTATAAAACCGCACCACAATGATATCCAGCAGCATATAAAAGGAGTTTATTCACGTATGAAAAGTACAAATAGTGAACCGTAAGGCATCCGACACAAACCTGTAGTATGTACATGAATATATTATACAGCCCCAATATAAAAGTACACAGTGCGAGAACATGGAGAGCGCAAGCAGACGGGAGACACCAATACTGCTGTTTTCTTAGTGTAACAAACAGTACAATATGTAGGTAGCATCTCATTAAATAAAAAAGCTCCACAATCAGCAGTCATATCCACCATCTTTGAAATCGGTCGTTACCCATTTTATTTATTACATTTTTCCTTTTTTTTTATTGACATGGAAACCAACAGCAAGTAGGTTTGGTGCTCTTGACGGATCTTATGGATATATTTATTTTAATTGTACCTTAAGCTACCTAGCAGCATGACTTTGATGCTCACATGTACAAATACAGAACTCAAACTAAGGCTCCATTCACACGTCCTGTTTTTCTTTCCTGATTTTTTCAGGACCCATTGAAATGAATGGATCCAGATCAGGATCAGGATCGAATCAGGAAAGAAAAACAGGACGTGTGAATGAAGGATCTGTCAACAGCAGCTTATTGGTGGTTTCCAGGCAGAAACTTGTCACTTCCTATTGAACAAATTGTGAAAACCAATCCTGACAGTCTATGATAAACATGCTGGATTTCAATATTTAGGAAAGGTGGAGCATCGCTTTAACAATGTAAACATCAACTTTTTGGCAGTTTTTTTTTTTTTTTTTTTTTACAAGAACACTTTAATTATTAATTTGTAGATAGGACCAATACATTAACTATTTGGAACAGCAAAGGGGAAATCTTCTGACCTATCAGACCCTACCCAAGAGTAAGGAGTGTAACCTGTAAAGGCTAAAGAAACCTTCGGGGCAATTTTTGTATGACTGCGTTTTACTCATAATTGTTTCAAGTGGTCTTTATTAAAAATTTTCATCTATTTTTGAGATACGGGGTTAAAAAAAAAAAAATCTGTCTATTTTCAGAGTATCACTTCTCAGACCCATCAGCTGACGGCTCATGTGAGGATCATCTCTGATCTTCTGACCTCAAACACTCATTTAAGCTATATTCTTATCAGTTTTCACTATTGTGTTTGAAGTCAGGCGATTCTCACGTGAGCTGTCAGCTGATGGGACTGAGAAGTGATACTCTGGTATCAGACTGATTTAACCCCTGTTTCTCAAAAATGGCTGAACATTTTAATTTAATAAACACCAACTAGAATAAATTATTTTAGCCCAAAATTAATAAAATGCAATCATTAAAAAAAAAATAGCCCTGAAGGTGTCCATAGTTAAAGTTCCATGATGGATGCAGGTAAAACCCGCAACAATATGTAATTAACAGTTGTTAATTATAGGACTAGATCAATAAAGTTTATTGAAGAGAACACAAAAAACTTTATTGATATAAATATTAACAAGGGACACACAAAACTACGTGTAAACATTTGGTATTATGGCGGTCTACGACTTGTTCCGTTCACCCCAATGATTGACATCAGGATAATCTAGTAGAGGGCGGAGCTGAAGGCTGCAGCACAGTAGAGCCCACCATGGCTTAAAGGGGTATTCCCACCTCTACAGGATATGCCATTACCATGTGATAGACAGTTTCCTAACTCTAATTTACTTGTATGGGAGCCAGGAAGACAGCTTAGCCTGCTCGATTATAGTCCTGACCACTTCCGACCTCCGCAGCCAGGCAGGACAAGGTCAGTGGGATGGGAATCCCCCTTTAAGTTCTTTAAATGACATTGGAGCCTTACACGTCACCATAGGGAACGCCCCCACATTTTTGTTCATGGTATAAAACTTTTCCTGAGAATTTGGCCGCCAGGTGGCGCCGTTCTGTTGGAACAGCAGATAATACACTATATCCCTTTTCTTTTCATGTGCAGAATGGCCGTCCCAGTCCCAGAGTGGTGAGTATGGAGGTCCCCGGCTCAATGTTACATCCTGTCCGTTCAGTGGTGTCCAAGGAGTCGTCGCTGATGTTTGTGGCAGCAGATCTCCCATTAGAGTGCAATTAAGTGTAAAAGAGTTCACATGTTATTTACAGGAGCTATCGCTTTAAGGAATCCTCCAACCTGAAACGGAGAAGCAGAGCATTCAGCTGAACTGGACTCACTGATCATAGCTTTAGTTAATCGAGGGTGAAAGAGCAGGGGGCGACTCACTCTTGAATACAGTCCGGTATGTGAACCTTCTCTAGTGACACGAGTTGCGCCAGCTCCGCCAGGCTGTTGATAAATTTCACCTTTTTTCCAAATTTGGAGCTTAAAGTAAAAAATAAAAAAAGTTAAAGGGGCTTGTTCAGTATTTTTTGATTAGAGTAGGGAGTGGCTAGAAAGAGCATCTCTTGCTCCGGAGGACCCGTCCTGTCCTACATTACACAGGGAACCCACTGATTGACTGGACACTGTGTAATACCTCATCTCTCCTGTGGGGGCACTGCAGAGAAATCTAACACTTACTGCTGGATCTAGCCATAGACTACAGATCTCAGGGGACAAACCCCGTCAGGCGCCCACTTCTGATAGAGTGTCTGTAACTAGCCCACAAATATTTGGGGAATTTTTCCAACTGGGGTCATATATATATATATATATATATATATATATATATATATATATATATATATATATTTTTTTTTTTTAATACTAACCTGATAAAAGGCCTTGTGATGACCAGAAAGGCCTTCACATACCATGTGGGGTGCACAATGAGGACAGATTTCAGATTTTTCTTTAACCTAAAAATATTTAGAAAATTAAAGAAATTAAGGGAAATCAATGCAGTAATCAGTATTTTACTGGTATCCAAAAAAAATTCTGTACAGTTCTGTGTCTGGTACCTGGAGATTTTTTTAAAAACTTTTTCGTACTTGGAGTTCCCCTTAAAGAAAAACTCCCGGAAAAAAATTTATTCTCTGACCTGTTAGAAAGGTGCATGATATAATCTGTAGTGATTGTCATTTTCTTATCAGTGACTGTATCTGTGAGCTATCCCCTCTCTTCTTGTAGCTGGGTCATGTGACAACTCTCTGACCTCCAACTGACCCAGGACAGGAAGCCAGTTACTGCTCTATTCATTCCTATGAGACTGAGGAGGCTCCTATAGGAATGCATAGAGAATTAGACTTCCTGTACACACATAAGATGCTGTGTAATCTGGTGAGTCTGATTGCTGGTCACATGACACAGATAAATATCAGGGAGATATAACTCACAAATACAGACACTGGTAAGAAAATGACATTCACTACAGATTACATCATGTACATTTCTAGCAGGACATGGAATAAAGAATTTTTGAACCCCCGGAAATTCTTTTAACACCCACACTGTCCCTATTCAGCAGGTACATGGTTTGTACAAATCTCTGGCCACAATCAGAGTGCGGTGGGATGTTTCGGCTCTTACCGTCTCCCCGTGGCCTGGTAACAGCGCTTGATCCAGTTGATGGGGGGTATTTTATTGCGCGGGGTACATCCGTTTAGATAGATCATCATGTAGTCCTCGGCCACCAGAAGGTCTAAGGTTCCTATTATATACCTGAATACACAGCGCCAGACAATGAAGGGAGAGACTGAAAACACTAGTTATAGAATAACATTTCATCCCCAAAAATAAAGCCCTTGTGAAAGGACTATGAAGGTCCAGCACGAGGGAGAACATTTTTAATTCATTTCTTAGATTATGTCACTATATGGTGGGGACAACCTTTCATTCATTTTTCGAAAAACAAGGTAGTCGTCACCCTACAGTCCGGTTCTTTTAAACGTCTCCTCACAACCTGTACTTCACAAGAGTTTCCTTACAACCTGCATCTCACAAGCTCCTCAGGACCTGATCTTCACAAACTCATCCTCACAATCTTCTCCTCTGATTTGCTCCTCAAGAGCACCTCCTCCCAATCTGCTCCTTGGGACCTGATCCTTAGAAGCTTCTACTCAAGACCTACTCCTCATAATCTAGTCCTCAAAGGCTCCTCATTAGGACTTGTCCTTTACAAGCTCCTACTCACAATCTGCTGCTTACATGCTTCTCAGGACCTGCTCCTTACATGCTACTTCTCAGGACCTGCTCCACACATGCTACTTCTCAGGACCTGCTCCACACATGCTACTTCTCAGGACCTGCTCCACACATGCTACTTCTCAGGACCTGCTCCACACATGCTACTTCTCAGGACCTGCTCCACACATGCTACTTCTCAAGGACCTGCTCCACACATGCTACTTCTCAGGACCTGCTCCACACATGCTACTTCAGGACCTCCACTGCTTCAGGACCTGCTCCACACATGCTCTTCAGGACCTGCTCCACACATGCTACTTGGACTGCTCCACATCTTCTCAGGACCTGCTCCACACATGCTACTTCTCAGGACCTGCTCCACACATGCTACTTCTCATACTTCTCAGGACCTGCTCCTCACAAGCTCTCAGTCACAATCTGCTCCCCATAACCGTCTTTTACAAGCTTATCCTAAGGACCTGTTCCTCACACACATCACCTCATGACCTGTCTGGTATGGGCTCCTCCTCAGGACTTGCTCCTCACACTCCCTTCCTTATAATCTGCTCCCTACAAGCTCCTTCTAGTGACCTGTCTCTTATAGGCTTCTCCTCAAGACTTGCTCCTCACAGGCAATTCCTTACAATCTAATTGCCATATGCTAATGCTCATGATCTGCTTCTCACACTGTCCTCCTCAGGACTTGATCTTCACAAGTTCCTCCTCAAGACCGGCTTCTCCTTTATTATATAATATATACTTTCAGGCTGAACTCAAAAAGCCATTAGAGATTTCTGTATTTTGGATGGAGTTACCCTTTAAATTACTTTATTTTTACATACTATTTTCCACATTGGAATTATTTATGCTGAGTGTCACCGTCCTGCCCCCTAGTGACCGTGCTGTATACTGCTCATACCTGAAGAGATTGTCCATGATGTACTGGTAATCCGGAATATTACTCTCTGGTAGATAACAGGAGGCGAATGTAATAATAGCGTTTAACCCATCGCCATGGTGACCTGGAGGAGAACACAGGAACCGAGTGTACATAATGAAAACCTGCCAACACCCCGAGAGACAGGCAGTACCACAAGATAGGATTAGATACACGGCTCAGCAGACAATATCACACAGGATAAGATTAGATACTTAGCTCAGCAGACAGTATCACACTGGATAGGATTAGATACACAGCTCAGCAGACAGTATCACACTGTATAGGATTAGATACACAGCTCAGCAGGCAGTATCACACAGGATAGGATTAGATACACAGCTCAGCAGACAGTATCACACATGATGGGATTAGATACACAGCTCAGCAGACAGTATCACACAGGATAAGATTAGATACACGGCTCAGCAGACAATATCACACAGGACAGGATTAGATACACAGCTCAGCAGACAGTATCACACTGTATAGGATTAGATACACAGCTCAGCAGACAGTATCACACAGGACAGGATTAGATACACAGCTCAGCAGACAGTATCACACTGTATAGGATTAGATACACAGCTCAGCAGGCAGTATCACACAGGATAGGATTAGATACACAGCTCAGCAGACAGTATCACACATGATGGGATTAGATACACAGCTCAGCAGACAGTATCACACAGGATAGGATTAGATACACAGCTCAGCAGACAGTATCACACTGTATAGGATTAGATACATAGCTCAGCAGATGGTAACACACAGGATAAGATTAGATACACAGCTCAGCAGACAGTATCACACAGGATAAGATTAGATACGCTCTCATTTCCCCTCGGTTACCTCCCGGAGAGACGACTTTTTTGTACGGCTCGATGGCAGTCATGTCCACCTTGTGTTCCCCCATCAGAAATATCCTCCACTTGCGGCCGTTCTGGTCTTCCATGTCCGTCACGCGGTTGTCCACATATTGGACAATATTGTTTTCCGTCCCTTTAGGCTTGGGGAGATCATCTGTAGTAAAGGAGGTCAGAGCATTAATGGCCGCGGCCCCCTGCCCCACCCGGAGTGAAGAACTGGAAAACAAGCATTACCTTCCCACTCAAACTCATGGCTCAGGTCGAGTAACTCGCTGCTGTTCGGAGTCTCCAGATCGTCAATGTCAAAATCAAAATCTTCGTCGGTTGTTAGGTCGCGGTTGTCACTGGAGATGGTAGACTCCTGACTGTTTTCCAGGTTTAGGCTGATATCAGGGGCGGGTAGTCGTTTCTTTATATGGCGGTTACCACACAGCTCCAGCGTACTGGGAGGACAGGCTGCGGAACAGGTCAGACCAAATCAGCCTGCTTGTCCCCTGAAATACTCTGTGCTGCTGGGGGACCCTGCTCTCTGTCCCACATGTCTCCATGCAACCTTGTCCTCACCAGCATCATAACATGGGTGACTAGACCACAGGGCTCACCTGTCTCCTGTAATACTCCCACATGTCTTCATCCTCACCATGATACATGCATCCTTGGCCTCATCAGCATCAAGACCACAAGGCTCACCTGTCTTCTCAAATACTCTGTGCTGCTGTGGGAACGTCCCATTTGTTTCTATCCTCTTTCATCTTACCTGATGGGTCATCTTCTTTAGAATCCAAGTCTTCTTCTGCCGCAGCCTCCTCTGGAAGGGGTCTGAAAACAAGATTGGTGTCATAAGCCATAAATGGCCAGTGGTCAGGTAATGGGGGCCGCAGTGTGCCATTTATTTTTTCCCAGCTGACCCACCTTGGGAACTCTTCATCTTGCCATTCTTCTTTCAGCTCCATGTCATCAATGGTCGGACGAGCGGCAGCGGATGGGGCTGCCGACCGCGGTGTAGTGCTGCGGGGGGAGAAGGTCACAGCGTGTAATAATGGCGGAATTCATCCTTCATGGACGTGTCCTTCCCTCCTGTCCCTTGTCATTAGGACGGTATATATGAATCCTGCCCCTGATTAGTCTACAAACTGGCTATGTTACTACAGGATACTCAGCACTGACCTCTGGTGGTGACAGGTGGCACTGCAGTTAGCTATCATCATGTCAAATCCGCCATGTGTGAACAAACCCAAAAAGTGAGTACGCCACCCAAGAGGCTCATGAGGACAGGAGTAGCTGGAGAGGGGGGTGAACTCTGATAAAATACAGTTACTGCTGCTGTTCCTTTATTGGCCAGTAGATGGAGAGAGAGCAGACATTGGGGCACAAACTGTCCATAGCAGCCAATCACAGCACAGCTTTCACTTCACCAGAGCAGTGTAATAAATGGAACCCGAGTTCTGATTGGTTGTTATGGGCAACAAAGGCCACTTTCCTTTGCTTGGGCACACGGGGCCTCTGCTTTGTTAACTATTCTAAGGCCTCTATTTTGCCTTTACAATGACGAATTAATGAGCATGCCGCCTGCTTTAAAATAGTAGTAGCGCTACACATCACATGACCACCTCATTAACCTTCCTCCTGAAAACCATCCATGTACTGTTCATCAGTAAAATGGCGACCACGGACGCAGAAAACGTCCGCCATATTTATATACTTTGCAAAAACAAAGCACTCTTGCCAACCCTTTAAAAGGGTGCCTGTTGTGAGACTCCACCCATTTCCCAGGTAGACCCTCGCCCCTTTTGTGACATCACACCCCATAAGTATGGATCATCACAGCGCCACATACAGTTAGAGCTCATGGGGGACCACGTATGGACACAGATGAGGACAAAATGGAGGATGTCCTAGGCAGAACAATTCACATGACTGCCCTGTAAGATGGCGATCAGTTTTCATTGGTTGCAGGGGGCAACCTCACCACTTCACACATGACGCCATGGTGTTATATTCAGATCTCATCCCATTTCTTTGAGGGATAGAAGCAGCTGCTGTGTGTGGTTCTGTTCACACCTGCAGGTTTTTTTTATGGTAGCATCTCCCATTTAGGCTTCAAAAACCTGAACTGTGTGAATATACCTCAACAGGGCGACGGCCAGCATAGCAGGGGTTAATAGCCATAGGTGACAGAATTAGTCAGACGGAGCCGCAGGTTCCCTCGTTACGGGTGCGGTCTGGATATAGCTTGCATCCAGTGCCCCCCTTTTCTTTGTATACGGCACCCCCTTACTGGTGCATATGGGTAACGCCCACTTACCTGTGCATGCAGCGGACACCTATGTTTGTGCACAGTGCCTCCCCCTCCCCCTATAGATGGTCCTCGTATATAAGTGCCATCCCTGTGCTTGTCAATGCAAGAAATAAAACTGCCATACAGTGCTGAAGAGATACTTACAGGCTGTGTGCAGAGAGGTAGGTGACCCTGGAATAGGCGGCTGACATCACCTATGTAGCTGTGGGGCAGGGAGGATACAGTATAATGGGCAACTCCCAAAAACAGCTCATGTTCCCAAGTAACAGCACAGGCAGCGTACGCCGTGTACACACCGCCCTGCCTGCATATAGAGGGCTGCAGGGACATGTATGTACTTTTATACTGAGCTGACCGCCTGTCTCTACAAGGTCTGTGGACTCTTCTATTTCCCAGAATCCTGCAGGTGCGGGCTAATTTGAATTATTTTTTTTTAAAAAAAAGCCTGTGAAGAGGGTGTGGCCTAATTATAGGGGGTGGGTCTTATAAACAGATGGTGTGTGCAATTAAGGGTTAAGCTTGATGGACAGGTTTCCATGCCGTCACCTCTTGTGCTGCTTATTTACTGACTGGATGCAACTGTAGCAAACCCTCAGCTCTGAGAAGTATGGTTCTCATCCGCTTACAGCAAGCAGAGCTGAGGAGGAATTAAAACACAATGCAGGATGGTGGTCATCATGAGGGCGGGACCTAAAGGGGTTGTCCAGGACTAGAAAAACATGGCTGCTTTCAGTCAAGAACTGTGCTGCACCTCTTCACTAATTCAACAGAACTGAGCTGTAATACCAGGCACATCCTGTGGACGAGTGTGGAGCTGTTTCCAGAAGAAGGCAGCCATGTTTGTGTAGTTAGAGTCCTGTATGTGGAGCTGTAATGTCACTGTCCCAAGTCCCTAGTATACTAACAGGAGGGATGAATACAAGATGCTATAAAAGTGGGCGTGTCCTTTTTGTGCCAATATAGGCCACACGCCTCTAGGAGACTCAGTGCTGAGTAATGGGACGAACTCCATGTACTGTGACTAATGGGAGGGTGACTAGGACTATTACCGCTTATAGGGACCAGATGCGGCATTGAGGTCACATTTTTATGTACTGACAGATGAGGACATGATCTCCAGTTATTACCGTAGTCATTTATAGGCAAATTTAAGAAAAATGGGGCCGGGCGTATAAAAGAGAGCCCTTGACATATTAAGTGATAGGAAGCCACACCCACTCCATTCATAGCACCGCCCCTTACCTCACTCCCTCATCTAAGGTTTTAAAAAGAGGGTCCGCAGCAGTTTCCTGTAGGCTGTTATCACAGCTCATCCTCATTCAAGTAAAAAATAACGGTGAGCTGCAATACCGGACATGACCAGGGACAGAAGAGGCGCCCCTCCAAGTCCTCATGGTCCAGGGAAACTGTCAGCATGCTGCTTCTTGCTGGGAAGGAAGGAACTGGAGCCTGGTATAGTGCACTATAATACGATACTGATGTTCCGAGGGTGAGATCTGACAGGAAGAAAGTCCCCAAGTATCTGGACCACTGACTCATAGGCCTAGAATAGGAACTTCCACCCCGGGGGCTGCACTCTAATACACTGTGACTACCGCAATACAGCAGCTCCCTCCTAACGTAATAAGATTTAAGGATCCTCCTCGGTCCAGGCAGCAGCCATCACTCCTGACATGTCCCGTCCTCCGGTTCGGACTCGAGCACTTACCTCTGGTGCAGGGCCCCGGGCTCCCCGTCCTTCGCACCGCTGTCCATCTTTACAAGTGGATTTGGAATAGTCGTGAGTGAGGTTTTCTCATGGCTCAGCCTCATTATGTGGAGGATACACACCTTTCACAAACCGGTTCTGCCACCTCTCACGCCGGCATCGGCATCTTGTTGTTGCTGTCAAATCAGCTGAGTTTTTCTTCCCCTCGTTGCCGTACACGTTCCCGCAACCAAAAATGGGAGAGTCCGAGTGACTGGACCGGTTCTGATCGGAGGCGGAGACTAGGAGTGTTCATGGTTTTGTCATCTTGCTAATAACAGAACTCCACGAGATTCTGTGAACAGATCTGAATTAAGTCGGAAGCAGCGCTCTCTGCCTCGTTCACAGCAGGAAATCCCAGCATGGCTCATTTCTCTACCTCCGGGTGACGGCCATGATAGGTTATGTGGTACGCTGTATCAGGTAATAATAAAATCACACGAAACAGAATAGAACGAGCGGTTTTAATTATAATAAACATCACATCGGGCGCCCCAAAAATCAGACAGAAGCAACAGAACAGAAGGATCGCCGTACCGATACGTGTACTCATGTGGAACACATATAGAATGTATGGCTGGAGTATCTGCATTACCTACTCCAAGAGCTGTACTCGCTGTCAAATTTTATAAAGTTTAAAAAAAAAAAAAAAAAACTATTAACCCTGCTGAGGTGGAATGAGGCCAAATGACGCGGTCACACACTGATTGTCACATGACTCCAGTCATACGCGGTACATGAAAGTAACGTATTATAAAAAATAAAATAAAATTTTCAATCCCTTCAAAGCGGCCCTATTGGAGGACCATAAAAATACAGGTAAGAATAGTTGGGGGAGGTGTTCCCCTTTAATTACATATACTATTTACATCTTATTAAAATTCAGTAATGTCAGTAACGGGGCAGAGCGGTGACTACTTCTCATTCACATGTGGTTGATGTGAGGAGAATGGTAGTCACCCGGCATAACATAATGGATCTCATAGATGCTTTATCAAAATGGCTGCACAGATAGAACTAGGATGATAACAAGTTAGGTCCTTTAGGTGGAGTCGTCTTTTAAGTCACCAAACCACATCTTAGACGTGCACTGGATTCTGCACCAGGACTAGAATGGAAGGATCAAGATCTCCTTGTTCGATCCCACATTTATGAACGTCTGAATATTGTAGAATGCCCCTTTAATCGAATAAAGAGCCATGGGATGACATAGGTAGAATAAACATCTCTACAGTCCTTCGAGGGATTATACATATTAAATCACGCCCACTTGGCACCACAACCCTGCTCCCAAACATATCCCCAGACTTTATCTCTAGTGCCTCCAGGTGATACAGGATTCTGGGTGGAACTCTCAATTAAGGGTTTTTTTAACACCTGAAGTTCTCATAAAATGAAATTAAATGCCAACTCCATATAAAACCCAACAATTCATGGGCCTTGTGTAATGAATGGTTTAGGTCTCCTATAATGTTATCCTCAGTGGGACCCAGGGCCCTCATTTTGCATGGGTTCAGATATATAACACTCATTTGGCAATTAGAATTAATATTATTTTTCATATTAATCATTTTTAAGTTTTTTATTAATATAAATAATACTAGAACTTCATCAGCACAAGCAAACATTCTCTTCCTATTCTACCCGGAAACAGCTGACACTGCTCCATTAGCCAATCAAATTCAAACACTTATAGGGCAGACGAATGGAAACTGTTTTTGTTGCCCACGGGAACCAATCCCAGCGCAGATTTCATTTTCACCTATCAGATGACAAAATGAAAGCTGAGCTGTGATTGGTTGCTATGGGCATCAAAGACAGTATTCTTTATGGGCAGCCATGACACCCATGAATACTAATGAGGCTCATTCTACAAAATGGCTTCCTCGTTCCTTGTGACTAAACCTGGGTGTCAGGAATATTAGATATCCTAGAGAAGGGGCGAGCGGTCTTTTACACCCTTTTTACTTCATACAAGGAGACTTTTCCTCCTCAGTGTGGTGATGGGAGCTCCCAGCATGCACTCTGTTACAGGCAGACATATTGCTAGGAGACCCTGAGGTAATTCACACAAAATGGAAACCACATTGACAGAAACATGAATTGCATTGCTGTTTGCCGTGTACCTCCATATTTTTTTTTTTTTTTTTTACAATAGAACTTTTCGTCTTTTTTACGGGGATTTCGGGCCTGGTCATTGTTTTCCTGTCGTTGAATTTACCTCAGACTCTATCACAGTGATACGGCTGATCCTCTCTAAAATGGCTTCCGCAGTCAGTTTTGGCAGTCCTCGGTCAAGGGGGCAACCTTCCACCAGACTGTTCATAGGGGTGGGAGGGAAGGAGTTCTCCTCGTCTAATCCATCCTCCATTTGTCTCCTGAACCCGCTTCCGTATCCTTTACCCTTCGTTCCGTCCCCGCCACAGATGTCCACGTTATCAGACTGCTCATGCCGCAGCAGCTCTCCAAGCTGCTCGCTGCCCTCCGAATGATCCTCCACATTACCTTCTGTCAGCTCAGAAGGTCCCTTATAGCCCTCTCGGAACGACTGCATGGGTGGACCGCCGTTCTCCCTTCTCCTTAGGAAATCCTTCAAGATGGGCAGCACTTTCTTGCGGGAAGCAGCGGTGTTGCCTTGGCTGTAGGCTGTCACGTAGTTACAGTAATGGCAGCTTATAGGGGACAGCTCCAGACACGGCGTTGTGGCCTCCTCCAGAACTTTACTCACCTAATAAATCAGAGACATAAAATAATAAGAGAAAAAAAAATTCATTGTACAATTTTTTTTAAATTTAAAAATGTACAGTTCCTGTAATATGATAAAAAAAATAACAGTGTATATATATATATATATATATATATATATATATATAATTGTTATTTTATTCTTTTATTACCGAAAATACAATTTGTAAAAACAGTTTTTCAATTTACATATTTTTTTACATTAAGATTTTTGTATTTTTTATTATACTGTACTACAGAAAATCTACATATATATATATATATATATATATATATATATATATATTCACTAACAGCAAGCAGAGATCTTGAGCCCTTTAATTTTACCTCATTATGACTAGGTATTCGCTCGATGGCTGAGTCTCTGACATACGTTATCTACCACGCTGCCATATTGGAAAAAAAAAAACAGCTGCGGATACGGTTAATGTATACCTCTCTGTGTCTGTGGTACGTGCGCGGCGTGGTACAGTTAGGAGCAAAGGTTCAAACACGAACCCAAAAAAAAAGCACGCGTCCTGCCGGTCGTACAGCGGTGTAACGCAGCATTTCTAACCTTAAAATCTATTCTCCCCCCCCTCCCCCAAATCCATGTATTCGGTGCTCACCTACGGTGTACGGCCTCTCGCGGGACGGTCGCCTGTGAAAGTAAGCAACTTACGTCCTGCGCTCACATTTCACAAGGAAAGTTTAAACTTTGGTCAGGTTAATGAGTGACCATCTGAGGGCAACTAGATCCAGTTATGACAGCGGGTGTGGGGAGGGGGACGTAAAAAGAATGTAACAGGTAAACAATGGCGCATAGAAACGCTCTTCATTACTCAATTTTCCCCGATTTTTCAGGGAAAGTTTCTTCAACTATTAGAATAAAAAAAAATCTTTGGTGATCGCTCATGAGTGTCCTCTGCTGCGAGCAGGTCCGTCTTAGGGCTCCCTCTAGTGGTCACTCAGCCACATTACTATTGGAAATTATTATCAGTTATGAGTGACATAGTATTATATTAGATGTATATAGTGCACTGTAAAGCCTGCGCCTCGCTGCCATTCACTATCCAGAACGCTAGGGGGCACCGTCAGACTACGGTTTAATTCTAGACTGGCATATGCATTTAAAGTGAACTTTGCTGCAACCCTTCACACTGTGCTGTGACTCAGGTAGAGGACCCCTTTAAGAAGCGCCGTTGCCATTATAGCTTTAATATCCTACGTGTCCTCCCTGTCCCTTAAATAACCAGTCATGTAAATCTTCTCAACGCCTCCCCTGCCTGCGCCTCACGCCTCAGAAAACACACAAGGCTTATCAGCTCGTCACTTTCTCACACTTGGCGCCGGTGCCTCAGATATGCAAATGTGAGGTCAGTAGGGCAAAAACTAAGATGGCCGACTTTCCTTCCATAGGTGGTGTAGAGAGTGAAAGCTGGGTGACCACTGCTGAGACCACCCACCACAAATCCACCCTCTGGATTCAGCAAAGGAGGAGTCAGGGCAGCCATATTGGATAAAGGAGTCCTTACCGCTGCTCTCAGCGCCCCTTGCTGGCTGTACACAGCTATCTGCCGCCTTGGTTCATTGGCGCTGGTGAAGGCGATCGCCATAGCGACAACAACGTTGTAATGGTGCCGCCGACAGAAATCCTGCAGTTCGTTCTCCAGGTTCTTCCTTCGCAGGAAATCCTTGAAGTGAAATAAAGCAGAGAGGTGAAAGTGCGGAAACTCACGGGGCGACCGCCATGACGGGACTTGAGGGGTGAGACATCTGGACGTCACTGACCGTTAATGTGTCAGAGGTGTGATAGTGGACAATCGCTTGTAATACAATCCCCTAATGTCACCCCCCCCCCATAAAAGGGTCTCACCTCTATGTCCATGTATACGGCACTCATGGCCATGTTAATGTCCCCGCTGAACAAGACCTTGAGGTCCTTACGGAGCATCTGATCTGTGGTCAGACCTGTGGAAGAAAGGGTTAAATCAATGCCCAGCAGCAGAGTATCACATGATCTGTTCAGACCCTGAACCAGCAGGGGGCGCAGTATAATCCTGCAGCATTAGATGTGACTGGAGTGTCACTGAAAACAATGGAAGTCATAAACCGAGTCCAGAATAGAAGGAAACCACTTACCTGAGACGTCAAACTTGGCGTTCTGGAGGGAATCAAACACGGCGCCTCTTGGTGGCAGGTCCGGGAACTTCGCCTCCAGGATTTGCACATATTCTGTGTCTTTTGGGGTGACTTTCCCAGCAGCAGGTGCCATGTTCACACAATCCAGGACTATTGTACCTGAGGAAGAAACGGGGCGTACCATGAATATGGAGACCACAGAGCGCTACATACACAGCCGGAGACGGAGGAGGACTTACCGCGCAGCATGGACGCCAGCTGAGAGTCCAGGATGTGAGGGGCCTCCCGGATGATCTTCTCCGCTACCAGCGTTGTGCAGGACCCCACCAGTTCTGCCGTCACCCGGCAATGACGAGACGGTCTCCTCTCCAGAGCGCGGTGGTCTATGACCTCTGTTACCACATCTTCCATGAAAGAGTCCGCCCTGAACAACGATAAATGGAAGACGGGACCCCTCCTTAATATTGTAGTACTAAGGTTGTATCACACTATATGCTAAAAAAAAATCCCTAATTTTAGTTGTATATCAAATTATGTAGAAAGATACTTTTATGGCTTTTAATGATATTTTTGAATAAAATAAAAAGGCAACTAAAAGATGTGGAGAAAAAAAAACATGTGAAATAAAGAAAAAAAACAAAAAAGAAACCTAAAATACAAAAAAAAAAACCAAAAAATGGAAAAACAAGAACTAGAAAAAAAATAGAGACCAAACATGAAAATTAAAAAGTGAAAAAAGTAAAGCAAAGAAAGAAAATATATAAAATACAAATAATAAAGAATGCAAATAAAATAAAAAGGAGAGAAAAAAAAGTGAGAAAAGTAAAGCAAAGAAAAAAAATATAAAATACAAATAAAGAATTAAAATAAAAAGGAGAGGAAAAAAAGGAAAATGAAAGTGAGAAAAGTGAAAAAGATAAAATAAAAATGCAGAAAAATGAAAAAAAAAAAAGATAATAAAATAAACCAATTATAAAATTGGAGGAAAACTTCTAAAGCAGACTCACCTGGACAGCACGTTGTGATCCACCAGCGACAACCCCAAGCGCCCCGCCTCGTAGAGACCGCCCAGGTCTATTTCATCTCGGAAGATCAGGAGCTTCTCCGATATCCGGTTTTCCTTAAAGAAAAATGTGCTCTCTGTGCGGAGAGGAAAGTCCTCCCGGGGGATGTTCAGCACCGGGACATACGCCAGGTTCTTGCTGGAAGATGTCTACAAAAATTGAGGAGACAGTCAGTGTGCACATCCCGTCTGTCCCCCTGGTATAGGAGGAATAGAGCGCCCCTGGGGCAGCCATTTTGAATCTGATATGGAACCCGCACCACCTCACTTCCCTTAAACCTACTGTGAGAAAAAGATGGTCTCTTCCTCAGGGTGGTAGTCCTGACCCACTAGGAGATGTCCAAATTTGGGTCTCATGCCTCCCGTTTAACACGAGGGCCAGTCATGCACGCGCCCTTCGGGTCTATTCAAAGTCAATGGCACTGACGAAGAGACTGAATGGTGGAGATGAGTGACCATGGGACGATCCTTCTCACAATCGGTAGGGTTCCCAGTGGTAGAACCTCGAACGACCAGACAGCTCCTTGAAGAAAGACACCCCAGGACATGTCTGGTTGAAGGACGCCCAATGGGTTCTAACAACAAGTCTCTTGAAAAATGGAGTCAAGAAGCAGAGACCAAGGGCTTCACTAACCAAACCCAACAGCAACCAATCACGGCGCAGCACAGATTAATAGAGACCGGCCTCTGATTGGTTGCCGTGGGCAACAAGGACCGTTTTCCTGTTTTGATAAATGAGGCTCTTGTCATCAAGGCCACCTCCATGTAATCTACGGGACACGCACTCACCTTGGCCAAGTAATACGCCAGCGTTATGGCAGAGACCGTGGAGTCCAGGTCACACGCTTCATTGCCAAGGACCACATGGAAGTCGAGGCCTTCACTCTGCACAGAAAATAATAAAAACATATGAAGTAGTCTATGAAGAGACGTCACCGCCCAACTCTCCTAGAGTCCTGAACGTCAGGTACGCCCAGTTATGGCGCACAGCTCGGGGACAGCCCCTGTAGCAGCTGTAACGTCGGCCATATTGATTGTCCCTCAGCTTTCCCAAAAACAGGACTGAAGCCGTAACCCAGAACTTTGTTTATTTACAGCATACCGACCCTTTAAGGCTGAACCGGCTTGCGTGGTCATCGGTATCTCGGGTTGATGGCGCCGTTATCTGCAGGCCGTCTCGTATAATCGCTCCCATAAGCAGAAGAGCAAACAAATCAAGCACTTAACTATACGTTACTGTAATAAGAGCGCCAACGCAGATTACAGGAGCCGCCATTAACCCTGGAAGCCAGAACAAGATCCGTCACCACGAGCCGAAGCAACTGCTCCATGACATCGCTGAACTGCTCAGGCGGCCATTTTGTTTCCTGGACCATTATTCATTAACGCCCCTAGGAGTCTGACTGTACCGGCCATTGGTGGAGGCCAGGACGGAGCTGTCAGATAGATTACAAGGGTCTAGTTTCAATGCCAGGCCCTTAGTATGTCATACCTGACGTCATTTTGGCTGACGTGAAGTCTAAGGGGCGTGGCTTATTTAAAGGGGGAGTGGTTTTAACCTTGCTCGGTCTCCAGTGCATTAAAGGAAGAGACAAGACAACAGATAAAACCTAATTTGAAGTCGCACCCAGTTTCCTGTATCCATACACCATGGTTTCAAGCATTGCAGGAAGAAAGAAGACAAAATGGATGCCTCCTGGGAGGTGTTTTAGAGGACCGGAAGACTTCTTTACAATTTGAAGAGAACACAGCAGAATCACACGAGAACCAGACATGTTAATAAGTGCTGCAAGCTTTTATTTTTTCTTTTGCCCAAAATCATCCCTTTAAATTTTTTTTTAAAGGGACAGTACTCATTTATGGAACATGGACTGCATATGTATAGCATCACCTGCATGAATGAAGCCAAGCATCTCGGGTGGTGATGGGCAGCTATGGAGACTGCCGTTTCTGGGATACGGTAAAGATTACGGAGGCGCGGCTGCTGATCCGAGATGTAATGTGTACACAGCGGCCGGCTCAGTAATTGCTTTATACAGCGCGACCCGAAGTCCTAATGTCTTTAAGAGAAAGAGCACACAGCACGCCATCTGCCACCGCTCGCCCCATTTATTTAGGAAACACAATATTTGGAGACTGACGCCTAAAAGCCGAACGGAAAAATAAATTAATGGAGATGAAATGGAAAGAGACGGAATCTGTGATCGCCAGTGGAAAAATAACAAGCCCCGCCTCCACAACAGCAAAACTTCAGGAGTCAAGATGGCCGATTTGGAGTCCAGTAGTCGTAGGCTGGTCACCCAGCTTTCCCAGAAACAGATGACTGAATTTATATCTTTACCATAGCTTGTGCCCTGGGGAGGGGGGCGTGAAATCTGAGCGGGGGAGACGGCAGGGTAAAAATAACGACTGGACGTCTCCAGAGCAAGAGATTCTGACAGATCAGGTTTCAGAATGAGAAATGCCTCACTGTGTGGGACATGACCTTGAAGCGTCACTGTCTCTTTAAGAATCGGATGACAGTCTATAGATGACGGGGATGCAGAGCAGTCGCCATCTTAGCCTCTCGTTCAGTCCCGCCGAGTTCTCTTCATCCCTACAGACAGGGAAAGCTGGGTGACTGCCAATATGGCCGCCACCGTCAATACGTGTCACACTTCATAACAAGGCCGATGTGCCATGTAGAAGTTTGGGTGACAACCAGTAATGGCGGCCATATTGGATTTCACTAAGCTTTCCAATAGAAGCGTCCCCTTCTGTATCTGCGAAAGCTGGGTGACAACCAATATGGCTGCCTCCCTAGTTACGTATCACGTGGTTAACGGTTTCACCACAGAAACCTATTGGACGCGTTTCCCCCCTGAGGAACGTGGAGTTAACAATGACAGCCATTGTGTCATCTTTTTGACTGACAAATAAAGTTATCTCTGTTTTATTTACAGTTCTGCAGGAACAGGGGGCCCATTGTGCTCATTGGTTCTGGCCGTGCGGCGGTCTCGTAGGCGACCTTACACAACGGCTTGTTATGCAATTCCCTAAAAAGTGTCACTCCGCTCCGCAGCGATAGTACACACAGAATGTACGCTGAGGTACAGGGAGCGGCAGACACCATATTGTTCAGTCTGACAGGAAACAGTCAGGATGTTGGTTTGGGTCAAGCTCTTTTTGAAGGGGGGGCAAAAAATTCAGCGACATCAGGTTTGTAAACCTGCCCTTAAAGGGGTCCCGGTACTGTTACCCATAGCAACCAGCTTTTATCTACTCAGTTCAGGTCCTAAAATGAAAGCAGCGATCTGATTGGCTGCCGTTGCGTTTTAATCTGCAAATGCTCCATAATTAGGAGGAATGGGAAGATGGGAGTTGTAGTGTACGCCTCTTGACCCCTGGGAACTTCTGGAGCTTTTTACCTTCCATTCCAGTGATGAAAAATGAAAACTCTCAGCATGTTGGGAGTTGTAGTCCCACCACTGCTCTAAATCAACAGGTTATAGAACTGCTAGGACATGTTCTGAGTAGTAGTTCCACCACCGCTGGAGTATTAGGGCATACTGGGAGTAGTAGTTTCCCGACTACTGCAAAACCATGGAAAGTCATGGGAGTTGCAGTTCTTGCACCACTAGTGCTGCCTGAGTATGCTGAGGGTTATAGTTATACAATGGATGGACATGCTGGGAGGGATAATTCTGCTACCACTACAAGGCATGCTGGGAGTTGTAGTTTCCACACAGCTAGAAAGCGACCACTGTTGGGCTTTTAGAGCATGCTGGGAGTTGTGCTTAGTCAACCACTGGACAGTCACAGGTCATTGCACCACTGCAGGGTTGTCAGGGAATGATGAGTCATACTTCTGCCACATATTGCAGAGTTGTCAGATTATGCTGATATTGGTAGTTCTGCAACAGAGGGACATGGTGCACAGGCTGGGAGTAATAGTTCTGCCACCACTGCAGGGTTGTCAGGGCATGCTGGGACTTGTAGTTTCACCAGCGGTTACAGGGGTTATGTTCTGCCCCTGCTGTCAGAGCGTAACGTTATGGGAGTTATTGTTCTTGCAAGACAGGAGCTGTGGTTCTGCATGCTGAGAGTTGTAGTTCGGGGGGGGGGGGGGGGGGGGGGGGGTTACACATCGGTCATGTGACCATCACAGCCTCCCCCAGACCCTGCCTGTAGCTGGTGACACAGCAGCAAAGCTGCAGCTCCGAGGAAGCGCCTGTCACCCAGCTTTCCCGGGAACAGATACCTGAGCAGAGTGCCAGCTCCTGGGCCCAGCCTGCACCGCACCCCCCTTACCTGCACAGCGGCCTGACAGCCCTGCAAGAAGCGCTCCATGCTGCTCCAGTGTGAACGGGTGACTGTTCCCCTCCTCCCGGGGCAGCCGGTCAGACCAGGGGCGGGGGAGCGAGGCATGCCGGGAGATGTAGTCCTGAGGGAGGGGGAGGAGAGCTCATACCGGGTGATACTGACTGCTGTATCTAATCCTGTGTGATACTGACTGCTGTATCTCATCCTGTGTGATACTGACTGCTGTATCTAATCCTGTGTGATACTGGCTGCTGTATCTCATTCTGTGTTATACTGACTGCTGTATCTCATTCTGTGTGATACTGACTGCTGTATCTCATCCTGTGTGATACTGACTGCTGTATCTCATCCTGTGTGATACTGACTGCTGTATCTCATCCTGTGTGATACTGACTGCTGTATCTAATCCTGTGTGATACTGGCTGCTGTATCTCATTCTGTGTTATACTGACTGCTGTATCTCATTCTGTGTGATACTGATGCTGTATCCTGATACTGCTGTCTCATCCTGTGTGATACTGACTGCTGTATCTAATCCTGTGTGATACTGACTGCTGTATCTCATCCTGTGTGATACTGACTGCTGTATCTAATCCTGTGTGATACTGGCTGCTGTATCTCATTCTGTGTGATACTGACTGCTGTATCTCATCCTGTGTGATACTGACTGCTGTATCTCATCCTGTGTGATACTGACTGCTGTATCTAATCCTGTGTTATACTGACTGCTGTATCTCATCCTGTGTGATACTGACTGCTGTATCTAATCCTGTGTGATACTGACTGCTGTATCTAATCCTGTCTGATACTGACTACTGTATCTAATCTTGATTGATACTGGCTGCTGTTTATAATCCTCTGATGTGTGATACAGTATTGCAGAGCTGTGTATCTAATCCTGTGATGTGATACAGTATTGCAGAGCTGTGTATCTAATCCTTTGATGTGTGATACAGTATTGCAGAGCTGTGTATCTAATCCTGTGATGTGTGATACAGTATTGCAGAGCTGTGTATCTAATCCTCTGATGTGTGATACAGTATTGCAGAGCTGTGTATCTAATCCTGTGATGTGTGATACAGTATTGCAGAGCTGTGTATCTAATCCTGTGATGTGTGATACAGTATTGCAGAGCTGTGTATCTAAACCTGTGATGTGTGATACAGTATTGTAGAGCTGTGTATCTAATCCTGGGATGTGATACAGTATTAGAGCTGTGTATCTAATCCCGATGTGATACAGTATTGCAGAGCTGTGTATCTAATCCTGTGATGTGTGATACAGTATTGCAGAGCTGTGTATCTAATCCTGTGATGTGTGATACAGTATTACAAAGCTGTGTATCTAATCCTGTGATGTGTGATACAGTATTGCAGAGTTGTGTATCTAATCCTGTGATGTGTGATACAGTATTGCAGAGCTGTGTATCTAATCCTGATGTGATACAGTATTGCAGAGCTGTGTATCTAATCCTTTGATGTGTGATACAGTATTGCAGAGCTGTGTATCTAATCCTGTGATGTGTGATACAGTATTGCAGAGCTGTGTATCTAATCCTTTGATGTGTGATACAGTATTGCAGAGCTGTGTATCTAATCCTGTGATGTGTGATACAGTATTGCAGAGCTGTGTATCTAATCCTGATGTGATACAGTATTGCAGAGCTGTGTATCTAATCCTTTGATGTGTGATACAGTATTGCAGAGCTGTGTATCTAATCCTGTGATGTGTGATACAGTATTGCAGAGCTGTGTATCTAATCCTTTGATGTGACAGTATTGCAGAGCTGTGTATCTAATCCTTTGATGTGTGATACAGTACTGCAGAGCTGTGTATCTAATCCTGTGATGTGTGATACAGTATTGCAGAGCTGTGTATCTAATCCTGTGATGTGTGATACAGTATTGCAGAGCTGTGTATCTAATCCTGTGATGTGTGATACAGTATTGCAGAGCTGTGTATCTAATCCTCTGATGTGTGATACAGTATTGCAGAGCTGTGTATCTAATCCTTTGATGTGTGATACAGTATTGCAGAGCTGTGTATCTAATCCTTTGATGTGTGATACAGTATTGCAGAGCTGTGTATCTAATCCTGTGATGTGTGATACAGTATTGCAGAGCTGTGTATCTAATCCTTTGATGTGTGATACAGTATTGCAGAGCTGTGTATCTAATCCTCTGATGTGTGATACAGTATTGCAGAGCTGTGTATCTAATCTAATCCTGTGTGATGTGTGATACAGTATTGCAGAGCTGTGTATCTAATCCTGTGATGTGTGATACAGTATTGCAGAGCTGTGTATCTAATCCTGTGATGTGTGATACAGTATTGCAGAGCTGTGTATCTAATCCTTTGATGTGTGATACAGTATTGCAGAGCTGTGTATCTAATCCTGTGATGTGTGATACAGTATTGCAGAGCTGTGTATCTAATCCTGTGATGTGTGATACAGTATTGCAGAGCTGTGTATCTAATCCTTTGATGTGTGATACAGTATTGCAGAGCTGTGTATCTAATCCTGTGATGTGTGATACAGTATTGCAGAGCTGTGTATCTAATCCTGTGATGTGTGATACAGTATTGCAGAGCTGTGTATCTAATCCTTTGATGTGTGATACAGTATTGCAGAGCTGTGTATCTAATCCTGTGATGTGTGATACAGTATTGCAGAGCTGTGTATCTAATCCTTTGATGTGTGATACAGTACTTGCAGAGTGTGATACAGTGTGTATCTAATCCTGTGATGTGTGATACAGTATTGCAGAGCTGTGTATCTAATCCTTTGATGTGTGATACAGTACAGAGCTTGCAGAGCTGTGTATCTAATCCTTTGATGTGTGATACAGTATTGCAGAGCTGTGTATCTAATCCTGTTGATGTGTGATACAGTATTGCAGAGCTGTGTATCTAATCCTTTGATGTGTGATACAGTACTGCAGAGCTGTGTATCTAATCCTTTGATGTGTGATACAGTATTGCAGAGCTGTGTATCTAATCCTGTGATGTGTGATACAGTATTGCAGAGCTGTGTATCTAAATCCTGTTGATGTGTGATACAGTATTGCAGAGCTGTGTATCTAATCCTGTGATGTGTGATACAGTATTGCAGAGCTGTGTATCTAATCCTGTTGATGTGTGATACAGTATTGCAGAGCTGTGTATCTAATCCTTTGATGTGTGATACAGTATTGCAGAGCTGTGTATCTAATCCTGTGATGTGTGATACAGTATTGCAGAGCTGTGTATCTAATCCTGTTGATGTGTGATACAGTAGTATTGCAGAGCTGTGTATCTAATCCTTTGTGTGTGATGTGTATACAGTATTGCAGAGCTGTGTATCTAATCCTTGATGATGTGTGATACAGTACTGCAGAGCTGTGTATCTAATCCTTTGATGTGTGATACAGTACTGCAGAGCTGTGTATCTAATCCTGTGATGTGTGATACAGTATTGCAGAGCTGTGTATCTAATCCTGTGATGTGATCTATGTGGCAGAGCTGTGTATCTAATTCCTGTGATGTGTGATACAGTATTGCAGAGCTGTGTATCTAATCCTGTGATGTGTGATACAGTATTGCAGAGCTGTGTATCTAATGCCTGTGATGTGTGATACAGTATTGCAGAGCTGTGTATCTAATCCCTGTGATGTGTGATACAGTATTGCAGAGCTGTGTATCTAATCCTGTGATGTGTGATACAGTAATTGCAGAGCTGTGTATCTAATCCTTGTGATTGTGTGATACAAGTATTGCAGAGCTGTGTATCTAATCCTTGATGTGTGATACAGTATTGCAGAGCTGTGTATCTAATCCTCTGATGTGTGATACAGTATTGCAGAGCTGTGTATCTAATCCTCTGATGTGTGATACAGTATTGCAGAGCTGTGTATTATATCCTCTGATGTGTGATACAGTATTGCAGAGCTGTGTATCTAATCCTTTGATGTGTGATACAGTATTGCAGAGCTGTGTATCTAATCCTTTGATGTGTGATACAGTATTGCAAGAGCTGTGTATCTAATCCCTGTGATGTGTGATACAGTATTGCACAGTATTGCAGAGCTGTGTGTGTTCTAATCCTGTGATGTGTATCCAGTATTGCAGAGCTGTGTGTATCTATCCTGTGTGATGTGTGAATACAGTATTGCAGAGCTGTGTATCTAATCCTGTGAATGTGTGATACAGTATTGCAGAGCTGTGTATCTAATCCTGTGATGTGTGATACAGTATTGCAGAGCTGTGTATCTAATCCTGATGTGTGATACAGTGCAGAGCTGTGTATAATCTGTGATGTGTGATACAGTATTGCAGAGCTGTGTATCTAATCCTGTGATGTGTGATACAGTATTGCAGAGCTGTGTATCTAATCCTGTGATGTGTGATACAGTATTGCAGAGCTGTGTATCTAATCCTGTGATGTGTGATACAGTATTGCAGAGCTGTGTATTAATCCTGTGAATGTGTGATACAGTATTGGCAGAGCTGTGTATCTAATCCTGTGATGTGTGATACAGTATTGCAGAGCTGTGTATCTAATCTGTATGTGTGATACAGATTGCAGACTGTGTATCTAATCCTGTGATGTGTGATACAGTATTGCAGAGCTGTGTATCTAATCCTGTGATGTGGTGATACAGTATTGCAGAAGCTGTGTATCTAATCCTGTGATGTGTGATACAGTATTGCAGAGCTGTGTATCTAATCCTGTGATGTGTGATACAGTATTGCAGAGCTGTGTATCTAATCCTGTGATGTGTGATACAGTATTGCAGAGCTGTGTATCTAATCCTGTGATGTGTGATACAGTATTGGCAGAGCTGTGTATCTAATCCTTGATGTGTGATACAGTATTGGCAGAGCTGTGTATCTAATCCCTGTGATGTGTGATACAGTATTGCAGAGCTGTGTATCTAATCCTCTGATGTGTGATACAGTAATTGCAGAGCTGTGTATCTAATCCTGTGATGTGTGATAAAGTATTGCAGAGCTGTGTATCTAAGTCCTTTTGCTGTGTATCTATGGTGACAGTATTGCAGAGCTGTGTATCTAATCCTTGATGTGTGATACAGTATTGCAGAGCTGTGTATCTAATCCTGTGATGTGTGATACAGTATTGCAGAGCTGTGTATCTAATCCTCTTGATGTGTGATACAGTATTGCAGAGCTGTGTATCTAATCCTGTGATGTGTGATACAGTATTGCAGAGCTGTGTCATCCTGTGATGTGTATACAGTATTGCAGATACAGCCTGTGTATGTCAGCCTGACCTGCACAGAGCTGTGTATCTAATCCTCTGATGTGTGATACAGCGCTGTAACCCTTCAGCACATATGGCAGGATAACAGTGACGTCACAGCCCCTGCACACACATACACGTCCGTCAGCTGCGCTCCCTCCTCCCGGCCGCCAGGGGCCGCTGCAGACAGTCCGGGGCGCCGCTGCTGCTCTGTACGCCGCCGCTGGCCCTCAGTGCAGAACTGTCCCGGAACATAAACAAGAGGCCGGAGGAGTCCCAGGGGCCCCCAAGAGTACAGGAGCCGCCCAGCCCGGGGCCCAGCACAGGTACAGGGAGGGGGCGCACACACACCCACCCACCGGGGGAGAGGGGCACAGCGCCCACACTGCCGGCTGTGTCATTACCGGGGACTGGCTCAGCCTAATGTCATCTGTACACATTTTTAGGGTGTTTTTTCTTTCAGAATCTTTTATTTTTAGTTCTATTTTATGTTTCTAATTATTTTTCAGAATTATTTAACCTTTATATATTTTTAGTTTTTTTCTCTTTCATGATGTGTCCATGTTTTGTCATTATTTTATCTATTTTTATTATTATTGTTCCTAATTCTTTAATCCTTATTTATATTACCGTAGTTTTTTTTATTTCTTAGTCTCTCATAATGTTAATCTTTATTAATTTCCATTATTTATTTTTTGAATCTTTATATCATTGACACAGTTAGTCTTATTTCTTGTCTTATTGTTTTATAGATTTTGCGTTACTGTTTATTAGTGTATTTTTCTGATTTTATTTTTATTTATTTATTTTTATTATAAGACATTTTTCACATGTGACATGTTTCGGAGTTAAGATTTTTGTGTTGTCTCTTCCACATGGTTTTAATCTCTCATATTTTAAACATATTTTTTAGCTTATTCAAATAATTTTGTATATTTTTCTCTCATGGCACCCAAAAGATTTTAATTTTTTTTTAAATGTTTTTTTTTTTTTTTTTTTTTTTTTTTTTTTTACATTTTTCATGGCTTAAAACAATTGCCAGCGTCTGCACAGATCAGTCTGTAGTATTACCGGGGGTCCCTGACTGGTTGTGTCAGTTTTCATCTTTATTTCTATTCTTACTGCTCTGTAAATTTGAATCAAACTTGACGATTGTCCCCTGTGTGTTTTTTTTTTTTTTTTTCTTCCTTCTTGTTCTTAAAGGGGTTGTCCAGGAACAGCGCCCCCTTCCTTGTCCTCAGGTCGTGTGCGGTATTGCGGCTCTGGTCTAGTGACTCTAACACATCCCATGGACAGGGACGTAGCTAACGGCTCCTGGGCCCTGGTGCACGAGTTCAGCTTGGGCCCCCTTCCCTCAGTGCTTTGTGTGTCTTTGGGCCCAGTAGTGACTGCTACCTCTGCACCCCCTATAGCTACGCCCCTGGATGGGGCTGTTTTTTTTGACAACCCCTGTAAACCACCTGAGACACAATTAGGAGTAAGGATCCGTTAACAGCAGCCTGCTGACTGTCTCCGTTTTTTTTCTCTTTTTTTCACCTCTCTCCGCAGATCTCCTCCAAGCACTGTCAGCGGCCATCTTGCCCGGAGACTAAAGAAGCCGACCCTCTGCACTCCTGCGCCACCTACAGGACACTGGCTGACGGCGCCGCTGCGTATTCCCTTTTTCTTAACGTGTTTTTTTTTCCGGGTTTCTTACTATGGTCTCTCTTACGCCTCTGTGTCTTTTTTATGACTTTCAGCACAATGTCTGACCTCCACTAAGGACACGCCCTCTTATTTTCCTCCCCTCTTGTACAGGACGGTGACACGGGAGGGTCATGGGGCGTTTTTGAAGAGCCCTGATATTATATTTATACATTTTTGTCCCAATTTCGGAGAATTTGTATTTTTGTATCATTTTTTTACGTGCTGGATTTGGCAGAGGGTCGTCTCATGGAGCCGTCAGGGAGTGAAGTCAGCATGAATCAGGGAGAAGAGGTAAAAGCCATGACCGCCGAGGCACCGGAAAATCGCCAGGCCCCCACCGGCGAGAAGACGCAGGAAGCAGAAGTTATAAAAACGCATTCTGACGCTGGGGGGAAAAACTCGGATTCGGGGTCAGAAGCGACGACAGGAAGGAGTCCAGAGGTATCGGAGGAGGGCGAGGCCTCGGGGTCCAGTGACAGCAGCAGCGCCAGCACCTGGCCCAATGACACCCAGTCAGAAGGAGGAGCCCAGGACGGGAACTGTCAGTCCATTCCAGAGTCAGGCAAACCCAGCGAGCAGTCCACTTCAGCCGAATCCGAGCCGGCGGGGAGTTGTCAGACTTCAGATGATCAGCTGAAGATGGAGAACCCGTCTCTGCAGAATCTGCTGTGCTCCAGTGTCAGCGTCAGCCCCTGCGAGGAGGCCATGGAAACCGGGGCATCTAAGCCGATCGGGGCCACAGGGGCCGACTATTACTTTGTCAAGTGGATAAACTGGAAGGGAGAGCGGACGCCGGTGATCACCCAGAGCGAGAACGGACCCTGCCCCCTGATCGCCATCATGAATATTCTCTTCTTACGTTGGAAGGTAAGTGAGGACGAAGAGGAGGAATCTGTCAGCATCCAGTAATCCAGAAAGTCATGTAATCCGCACACTGACTGCCATGTGAAGGCGGCCACTATTATATGTGCCCCAGAGCTGCACTCACTATTCTGCTGTACATACATTCCATTACTTATCCTGTACTGATCCTGAGTTACATCCTGTATTATACTCCAGAGCTGCACTCCCTATTCTGCTGGTGCAGTCACTGTGTACATACATTACTTATCCTGTACTGATCCTGAGTTACATCCTGTATTATACTCCAGAGCTGCACTCACTATTCTGCTGGTGCAGTCACTGTGTACATACATTACTTATCCTGTACTGATCCTGAGTTACACCATGTATAATACTCCAGAGCTGAACTCACTATTCTGCTGGTGTAGTCACTGTGTACATACATTACTTATCCTGTACTGATCCTGAGTTACATCCTGTATTATACTCCAGAGCTGCACTCACTATTCTGCTGGTGCAGTCAATGTGTACATACATTACTTATCCTGTACTGATCCTGAGTTACATCCTGTATTATACTCCAGAGCTGCACTCACTATTCTGCTGGTGCAGTCACTGTGTACATACATTACTTATCCTGTATTATACTCCAGAGCTGTACTCACTATTCTGCTGGTGCAGTCACTGTGTACATACATTACTTATCCTGTATTATACTCCAGAGCTGTACTCACTATTCTGCTGGTGCAGTCACTGTGTACATACATTACTTATCCTGTACTGATCCTGAGTTACATCCTGTATTATACTCCAGAGCTGTACTCACTATTCTGCTGGTGCAGTCACTGTGTACATACATTACTTATCCTGTACTGATCCTGAGTTACATCCTGTATTATACTCCAGAGCTGCACTCACTATTCTGCTGGTGCAGTCACTGTGTACATACATTACTTATCCTGTACTGATCCTGAGTTACATCCTGTATTATACTCCAGAGCTGTACTCACTATTCTGCTGGTGCAGTCACTGTGTACATACATTACTTATCCTGTACTGATCCTGAGTTACATCCTGTATTATACTCCAGAGCTGCACTCACTATTCTGCTGGTGGAGTCACTGTGTACATACATTACTTATCCTGTACTGATCCTGAGTTACATCCTGTATTATACTCCAGAGCTGCACTCACTATTCTGCTGGTGCAGTCACTGTGTACATACATTACTTATCCTGTACTGATCCTGAGTTACATCCTGTATTATACTCCAGAGCTGCACTCACTATTCTGCTGGTGCAGTCACTGTGTACATACATTACTTATCCTGTACTGATCCTGAGTTACATCCTGTATTATACTCCAGAGCTGTACACTCACTATTCTGCTGGTGCAGTCACTGTGTACATACATTACTTATCCTGTACTGATCCTGAGTTACATCCTGTATACTACTCCAGAGCTGCACTCACTATTCTGCTGGTGCAGTCACTGTGTACATACATTACTTATCCTGTACTGATCCTGAGTTACATCCTGTATTATACTCCAGAGCTGTACTCACTATTCTGCTGGTGCAGTCACTGTGTACATACATTACTTATCCTGTACTGATCCTGAGTTACATCCTGTATTATACTCCAGAGCTGCACTCACTATTCTGCTGGTGCAGTCACTGTGTACATACATTACTTATCCTGTACTGATCCTGAGTTACATCCTGTATTATACTCCAGAGCTGCACTCACTATTCTGCTGGTGCAGTCACTGTGTACATACATTACTTATCCTGTACTGATCCTGAGTTACATCCTGTATTATACTCCAGAGCTGCACTCACTATTCTGCTGGTGCAGTCACTGTGTACATACATTACTTATCCTGTACTGATCCTGAGTTACATCCTGTATTATACTCCAGAGCTGCACTCACTATTCTGCTGGTGCAGTCACTGTGTACATACATTACTTATCCTGTACTGATCCTGAGTTACATCCTGTATTATACTCCAGAGCTGCACTCACTATTCTGCTGGTGCAGTCACTGTGTACATTACATTACTTATCCTGTACTGATCCTGAGTTACATCCTGTATTATACTCCAGAGCTGCACTCACTATTCTGCTGGTGCAGTCACTGTGTACATACATTACTTATCCTGTACTGATCCTGAGTTACATCCTGTATTATACTCCAGAGCTGCACTCACTATTCTGCTGGTGCAGTCACTGTGTACATACATTACTTATCCTGTACTGATCCTGAGTTACATCCTGTATTATACTCCAGAGCTGCACTCACTATTCTGCTGGTGCAGTCACTGCAGTCACTGTGTACACTACATTACTTATCCTGTACTGATCCTGAGTTACATCCTGTATTATACTCAGAGCTGCACTCACTATTCTGCTGGTGCAGTCACTGTGTACATACATTACTTATCCTGTACTGATCCTGAGTTACATCCTGTATTATACTCCAGAGCTGCACTCACTATTCTGCTGGTGCAGTCACTGTGTACATACATTACTTATCCTGTACTGATCCTGAGTTACATCCTGTATTATACTCCAGAGCTGCACTCACTATTCTGCTGGTGCAGTCACTGTGTACATACATTACTTATCCTGTACTGATCCTGAGTTACATCCTGTATTATACTCCAGAGCTGCACTCACTATTCTGCTGGTGCAGTCACTGTGTAGACACATCACCTGTGCAGTATTGTACTCCAGAGCTGCGCTCCCCAGTACAGTATATAGTACAGATATATCCCGGGCCCCGCCCGCCTCTCTCCCTCTTGTGTACAGTACTAACAGGTCACATTGTAGTCACTGTATACACTGCAGCTTTCAGCAGGAAGACGTGAGAGTGCAGCTCTGGATGTAACTGGAGCATACCGCCTGCACAGTACTGCCTGCAGACTTAACCCCTTAGTAGCCAGTGATGTCTGTGTCTTTGCAGGTGAAGCTCCCGCCTCAGAAGGAGCTGATCACGTCGGAGGAGCTGATGGCGCACCTGGGTAAGACAAGTGACGGCGCCGGGCGTGGCTCTCCCATAGTTGATGTCTCTTAGACCTCTGTTTGCTGTCAGTGAATTGAGCTCACATTCAGAGAAACCCATTCAGGTGACACAGATGCAGGGTCGTTACAGTTACATGCCAGTGTCAGGACGGTGTCTCCATTCATTGAAAGCAAGCAGAGATCTTGATAACGGTAAAGAATTGTATTACAAGGTGATTTAAGGAATTTATTGACTTCTCTGGTGATCGGCCGCCGTTGTGTGGAGGACTGGAGTTCCCCTCTTTGCAGATTGTGGGGGTTGTACTCCATCTATGCCCCCCCCAATCATGGCTTCTATGTCCTGCTCATACCGCCATATACTGACATACTGTTCTCTCGTCTGTACACAGGTGACTGCATTCTGTCCATACAGCCGCAGGAGAACTCCGAGGCGCTGCAGCTCAACTTCCAGCAGGTCAGTCCTTACATCTGGAGTGGGATCCGCTAATGGGTTGTCAGCCGTGGGGGTCCGGCTCATTCATTACTAGGCACAGCGCCATACACTGTGTAGTGGCCGTGTGTGGTACTACACATAGCCCAGACTGAGCTGCAGTACCACATACGGCCACAACAGCATGTATAGCGCTATGTCTAGTAATGAAGATAGTGCGGCGCTTGTCAGCCTCTTCAGCTGATAATCGGGAGTCCTGAGAGTCTGACCCTCACCAGGGCACACCCTTTATAGGGGTTGTCTGATGACCTGTGCCTACTACATACATACTGTGGCGCCCCCTGTGTCTGGGTGTTATCACTACATACATACGGTGGCGCCCCCTGTGTCTGGAGATTATCACTACATACATACGGTGGCGCCCCCTGTGTCTGGAGATTATCACTACATACATTACGGTGGCGCCCCCTGTGTCTGGAGATTATCACTACATACATACGGTGGCGCCCCCTGTGTCTGGAGATTATCACTACATACATACGGTGGCGCCCCCTGTGTCTGGAGATTATCACTACGTACATACGGTGGCGCCCCCTGTGTCTGGATGTTATCACTACGTACATACGGTGGCGCCCCCTGTGTCTGGAGATTATCACTACGTACATACGGTGGCGCCCCCTGTGTCTGGATGTTATCACTACGTACATACGGTGGCGCCCCCTGTGTCTGGAGATTATCACTACGTACATACGGTGGCGCCCCCTGTGTCTGGAGATTATCACTACGTACATACGGTGGCGCCCCCTGTGTCTGGAGATTATCACTACGTACATACGGTGGCGCCCCTGTGTCTGGAGATTATCACTACGTACATACGGTGGCGCCCCCTGTGTCTGGAGATTATCACTACGTACATACTGTGGCGCCCCCTGTGTCTGGAGATTATCACTACGTACATACGGTGGCGCCCCCTGTGTCTGGAGATTATCACTACGTACATACGGTGGCGCCCCCTGTGTCTGGAGATTATCACTACATACATACTGTGGCGCCCCCTGTGTCTGGACATTACCACTACATACATACGGTGGTGCCCCCTGTGTCTGGAGATTATCACTACATACATACTGTGGCGCCCCTGTGTCTGGAGATTATCACTACATACATACTGTGGCGCCCCTGTGTCTGGAGATTACCACTACATACATACGGTGGCGCCCCCTGTGTCTGGAGATTATCACTACATACATACGGTGGCGCCCCCTGTGTCTGGAGATTATCACTACATACATACGGTGGCGCCCCCTGTGTCTGGAGATTACCACTACATACATACGGTGGCGCCCCCTGTGTCTGGAGATTATCACTACATACATACGGTGGCGCCCCTGTGTCTGGAGATTACCACTACATACATACGGTGGCGCCCCTGTGTCTGGAGATTACCACTACATACATACGGTGGCGCCCCTGTGTCTGGAGATTATCACTACATACATACTGTGGCGCCCCCTGTGTCTGGAGATTATCACTACATACATACGGTGGCGCCCCCTGTGTCTGGAGATTATCACTACATACATACGGTGGCGCCCCTGTGTCTGGAGATTATCACTACATACATACGGTGGCGCCCCCTGTGTCTGGAGATTATCACTACATACATACGGTGGCGCCCCCTGTGTCTGGAGATTATCACTACATACATACGGTGGCGCCCCTGTGTCTGGAATTATCACTACATACATACGGTGGCGCCCCCTGTGTCTGGAGATTACCACTACATACATACGGTGGCGCCCCCTGTGTCTGGATATTACCACTACATACATACGGTGGCGCCCCCTGTGTCTGGAGATTATCACTACATACATACGGTGGCGCCCCCTGTGTCTGGAGATTATCACTACATACATACGGTGGCGCCCCTGTGTCTGGAGATTACCACTACATACATACGGTGGCGCCCCCTGTGTCTGGAGATTATCACTACATACATACGGTGGCGCCCCCTGTGTCTGGAGATTATCACTACATACATACGGTGGCGCCCCCTGTGTCTGGAGATTACCACTACATACATACGGTGGCGCCCCCTGTGTCTGGAGATTATCACTACATACATACGGTGGCGCCCCCTGTGTCTGGAGATTACCACTACATACATACGGTGGCGCCCCCTGCTGCTCTTTTCATTCATTTTAAAGGGAATCTATCACAAAAACCTGTTCTATATTTTATTTATGCTAAAAAAATCTATTATATATTTGTAAGAAATAATAAATAAATAAATAAAAATTCCAATGTGTGAAATATTATAAATAAATATTAGATTTTACCATATTTACCATCTTTGGTCACCAGGGGGAGCTCTGCTGGCCAAATGAGGCTTTGAGCAACCTGTAAGCAGGCATGCTGCAAAAAAGTGGGTGGTACCAATGACATCACCAATTCACACCTTCAGCGGTGACATCACTGCTTCAGCAAGATAAGATGAGACAATGGCTTCATTACAAAAACACAGATCTCTGCTCCTCAGTCTCCTCCCCCACTGGTCACATGGCCGATTACATCACTAAGGTCCTACAGCCCCAAGAACCTCCATCTACTCTGTTTCTGAGTCCCCAGCAGCAAGGAGGGAGGACCTGGCTGTGTGTTACTGGTGTCATCACAGGGGCCGGCTCACATCTTCCATTCATTCTCTATAGGGTCAGCAGCGACTGAGGAAGCCTATGTACATGCCTGAGGTGCCATTGTGTTGTAAATCCAGACTGTCACACTTTACTTCCAACATGGCAGCCCCCATGTAAGGCAAGAAAACTGAATTAAAAAAAAAAACATTTACACAATTTGAAAAATACATTATGTTAAAACCTGCTTTTGTTATGTTGTAAAACATATCAAAAATTTTTTCTTCGCGATAGTGTCCCTTTAAAGAACATGCAGCCATTGTGTTCAGGTCCAGGTCGCACATGCTCAGTAGCTCAGCCCCTTCTTGTTGCAGAATGTGAACGATGCCATGACGGTGCTGCCCAAGCTTTCCACAGGGCTGGATGTCAACGTCCGCTTCACAGGCGTGGCGGATTTCGAGTACACCCCCGAGTGCATCGTCTTCGATCTCCTCAATATTCCCCTGTACCACGGCTGGCTGGTGGATCCTCAGGTACCTCTGATGTCACATTGTCCTGGGGGTTCACAGCTCCCCCGCTAGGTGTAGTGCTGCTCTGTGTGAAAGGTCCCAGAAGGGCTGTAGTGAAGCAGCTATTGGGTGGGATTTTCACATAATTTGCTGCGTTTTGTTCCTCCAGAGCTCTGAGGCCGTCCAGGCTGTGGGCAAGCTGAGTTATAACCAGCTGGTGGAGAAGATCATCACCTGCAAGCACTCGATGGACCCCAACCTGGTGACCGAAGGTAAGGGCATTCATCCTGCCCTAGTCACCCCCCAAACATTGTGGGGAGGCGTTTTTCACCCCTTAGTGGAATCATCAGTATCTGATCAGTGGGGACCTCTGCCGATCAGCCCTGGCCTGATCACAGCTTACCAGGAACAGCGCCATCCATTCTATAGTGGCCGTGCTTGGTACTGCAGCCTAGACCCATTGACTTGAATGGACTGAGCTGTGGCTAGGCCATGTGACCGATGAATGTGGCATGACTGGTCTAGGCTGTGCTGCGAGAAGACCTCCTACTTTTCACAGCAGAGGGTTTGTTACTTTTCTGTCTAGACAATGCTCTGTGAGCTAAGCAGCCTGCACTGGTACACTGAAACGAAGTTCAGTAGAGAGGATTGTCTAGACTGGTGAGAGTGTGACCTCCCGTCAGCTGATTTGTGCTGGTTGTGAACTACGATACTCCTGTTCTTTGACGACAAGCAGAGATTTTGAAAACGGTGAGGCTGATTAGCGATCTGCCTCCTCTCATGACGTGGCGCTGTGTCCTCAGGTCTCCTCGCCGAGCAGTTCCTGGAGTCCTCGGCAGCGCAGCTGACCTATCACGGGCTGTGTGAGCTGATGGCGGCGGTGAAGGAGGGTGAGCTTAGCGTCTTCTTCCGGAACAATCACTTCAGCACGCTGATAAAGCACAAGGTACACTTCTGTCATTTATCCCTCTTGCCACTAGGGGTGCACTTTACCCTCTGTGGAGATCCAGTTTACCAGGAGTCACTTTCCCTAAGGCTGGGGTAAAGGTAAACTACAGACTCCGCACTTAAAGGCTATGGATCACTTCGGGGCAATTTTTTTTATGATAGAATTTAACTCATTTTGGGCTAACAATTGTTTTTTAAATTGGTCTGTATTAAAAATTTTCAATAGTTTTTGTGATATTAATTCATGATTTATGACAGTCACTGATTTTTAACCCCTTTATCACGGGAACTGATAAAAATTTGTAATAAAGACGAATTGGAAAAATGATTGTTAGCCCAAAATTAGTAAAATTCAATCATAAAAATAAAGTTGCCCTGAAGGCGACCATAGCCTTTAACCCTTTGTACCCCAGTTTTTTTTTTTTTTTTCTATTTTCGTTTTGCGCTCCCTGCCTTCAAACAGCCATAACTCTTTTATTTTTCTGTTCACATAGCCGTATGAGGGCTTGTTTTTTGCGGGACAAGTTGTACTTTCCAACGCCACCATTTAATATTCCATATGGTGTAGTGGGAAACAGGGAAAAAACTTCCAAATTTCGCCACAGTTTTACGGCTTTTTTTATTTACGGTGTTCGATGTTTATTAAAACTGAGCAGTTACTTTCATTCTACTGGTCAGCACGAATCTGGCGATACCTAATATGTATAGTTTTTCTTGCGTTTTGATAGTGATAAAATAATTATAAAGTTGGAATTTTTTTTTTTTGTCATATCTTAACCCCTATAACTTTTTGGTATTTGTATACGGAGCTGTATTGGGGCTCATTTTTTGCGGGGCGATCTGAACTTTTTATTTATACCACTCTGGGGTGTGTATGACTTTTTGATCGCTTTTTATTAAATTGTTTTGTTAAAAAAAAAAAAGCGACAAAAGATGGCGAATTGGCCATTTTGATGCTTTTTTCCGTACGGGAAAGAAATTTTTTATATTTTTATAGTATGGGCGTTTTCACACATGGCGTGTTTTTTTTATTTTTTTTATTTTTTTACTATTTTTATTTTGGGAAAAGGGAGGTGATATGAACTTTGATGTTTTTTTAAAAAAAAATTTTTAAACTTTATTTAGTTTTTTAAAACTTTTTTTTATAGTTCCCATGGGGAACTATTACAAGCAATCATCTGCTTGCTTATATCATAGACTCCAGTGCACTTACATTGGAGTCTATGATGATTTTACTGCTTTTCTATGGAGCCCTATTACAGAAAGTCTATGCAGCAGCCTCCTGTCATTCACTATGACAGGGGCTGCTGCATACATACTCCGGTTCCCCCGATCGCCACAAGGGGGAGCCGGAGTAGCACGCGCTTCCGGTGTTTTAAGCCCTCGGATGCCGTGGTCAGGATTGACCGCGGCATCCGAGGGGTGAAATGTCCGCGATCGGCACTACTGCCGGTCGCGGACATGAGCCACGGGTGTCTGCTATAGGAAATAGACCTGAGAAGAGCGGGTGCCATCTTGAGAGACTAGTACGGCGCTGGTCAGGAAGGGGTTAAAAGGGTTTTCCCAGAATCCTTGGGAACGTATCTTGCCTGTCCTCGTGATAGGTGACTGGCACAAGCCCTTCACATGAATGGAGAAGGTTCAGATCTTTGTCAGGACATCCTCCCCACACACGTCCCAGTGATCACCCAGCTTTCCCAGAGGCCTTAATTGCCGACATTTACCACATTTGGCCTCCTCTTCCAGGGCCACCTCTACCTGCTGGTCACGGACCAGGGCTTCCTGCAGGAGGAGAAGGTGATCTGGGAGAGCCTGCACAACGTGGAGGGAGACAGCTGCTTCTGCGACTCTGACTTCCACCTCACCCAGCACCTGGAGAAGGAGGCCTCGTTCAGCTCCCCGCAGCAGCTGCAGCAGCGGCAGGTGGATCAGGTACTGCGCCGTCTCATGCGCCTGCATCCGGTAGTCTCCTGGGGGGTAATCCTGTGACATCTTCCCTTCCAGGACTACATGATCGCGCTGTCCTTACAGCAGCAGCAGCAAGGAGCTCTGCCCATGAGTGACCTCGAGCTGGCCCGACAGCTGCAGAAAGAGGAGTATCAGCAGCAGGCGCCGGCCCAGGCTCCCCCACAGTCCCCCCAGCAGGTAGGTGTCCTCTTTAACCTTCCGTTTTTGGTGTTGGGAACTGACAGGGTATTTAGTGTGGCCAGAACAGAGCTGGTCTCGCCAGCATGCAGTTCCTTATCTCTGCCACTGGGTGGCGACATTGTACCAGTCTGAGATCAGCAGGACTCATGGATGAGGCGTGAGGCGCTGGCCGGGGTGTCCTCCTGCTATTTAGAGCACAGTAATCTGTCCCATTATGTCGGGCATTACATGGGTGTCTGGAAATAGCGGAAAAAATCTCCTGTAATCGCAGCGGTGAGTCAGCATTCTGCGCGTAATCCGCAGAGCGGTCGCTCTTAAAGGCACGGTAGCGTCTGTTTTGAGTTGTTCATTTTTTATTTTCTTCTCTTTGCTCCAGGCCCGGCCCCAGACATCGGGACGTCCGCCCTCCGAGCGCAGGCAACGGTCAAAGGAATCGGAGTGTGTCCTGCTATAGCCCTGCCACCGTGGGATAGAACGGGCACAGGAATCCAGGGTGCAACCACCAGGGGGCGCAGCACAGGCCTCCCATACTGTACAGCAGAGGTGTGGAGCTGAAGTCTCCGAGTCCTTGTCTTGTCTGAGCACTTACAACCCGGAGGAGAGATTCCTCCCGCTGCCCCATCCCCCGACTTTTACTCTTCTCCATCTCTTCTCTTTTTGGCCCAGTTTTTGTATCATTACGGTAATTACTCCGGCGCAGCGTTTCCTGGGGTCTCCTCGCGGTAGAGGCCGTCCTTAAGGTTTTGGACGATGGAAATACCCTACGTTTAATGGCAAGTTACATTATACTCCATTCCCTCCCAGAGCTGCATTCATAACTGTGCAGTTTTCTAATCACATGTAATCTCCCAGCTCCCCCTGCTGATTCAGTGTCTTTGAAGGTTTTTTTTGTTTTTTTTTTTTTTTTTTTTTTTTTTTTAAGAAAACCAGTTACCCCTCACCTGACATGACCAATTTCATTAATACTTGCATTCCTCATAAAATAAACATGGCACATCTTTCTTTTCTGTTCCTCTATTATGCATCTTGTAAATGTATGATTAAACTGGGTATCGCCTGTTGGGAGTGTGACCCGAACGCAGTCTGACTTTGCCCAGTCCATGCTGGTTTCACTGTTGCAGGACACACCCCCTTGCACAAGGAAAATGGTTAACTCTCAGCGCTCTATTTCATACGTTTCCAGGAGGAATAATAGAGGAACAATACAGAGTAGAGTTAAAAAAAAAAAAATGACCAGAATTCGGTGCAGCGACAGGTCCTCCGTAAGGATAACCAGCTTGCTGGGGAATGCAGCTCTGGACGTGACTGGAGGAGAAATACGGAAACTCTGGATGTTATATTGGGGGGGGGGGGGCTGTGTCTCCCCTAATGGGTCCAGTTACCCCGAATACCAAGGGCTAGAGTCTTGAGTACGGTCAGTGTTCGCCGGCCCTTAGTTGGGGGAGGGGCGACAGAGATATCCGCCATTTTTTTCTTTACATCCATGCACAGATAAGTATATGACAATGGAGTCACGGCCCGCCTTAAAGGGGAACACACGCCCTGTAGGTCCCGTAGTCACTGCAGATGGGGCCCCATAGTTATTCTGGTCGTGTGACCACGTGATTGGCTCGTGAGCGGCACATGACCTGTACTGTCTCCTGTCGCGGTGGCCTTTGGCGGTTTATCTGTCCGTTTTGGTTACAGCCCTTGTTCAGATTCCCCTCCTTCTCCTCCTTGGTAACGGGTCTGCCATGAAGGTGGGAGCTCATCCGAAGACATGACAAGATGGCCGCCTCTGCTCTCCAGCGGTTCGCCACGCTCTGCTTTTCTCGTAGTCTTATGGTTGGGTCTGTACGTTTTCTCACGTGTAAATACGATAGAGCTCTTCTCTTTTTTTTTTGTGTCGGGCTCGCCAGCTGTCCTGCTGGCAGCACCTTCTGCCCCACCCCCACCGTCCATCCCGATCCTGCTGCTATGGACCAATCTTTTCTATCCTCGATTTCTATATAAAGCTCTTGCCCCAAGTGTCCTTGTGAACAGACTGTAATGCCGGAGACCGCGTCATGAATCTAATACGTAGCTCCATTACTTTACATCGCCCCCTGCTGGTTCAGTGTCTAGACAGAGAAGGACCTGCACCGCAGGCGACCTCCTGAACTTATTTTGGACCGAGTTACTGATCCAGAACTACCTTTATAATTCTGCTGGCTTCTATTTGGCTCTGAGTTCACATCCTCCATCACCTCCTGCTGCTTCAGTGTCTGATTGAGATGAGGTCATATATTGCAGTGCAGCACAAAATCGAGTTCACATCTCTGGTTAAGAACAGCCTGCCGGAGTCCACCTGATCCGTGCCAGGTCCTACAGTTCACCGCCGGACTCCATTATAGTCTGTGGGGTCCGGCGCTGAAGGTTAGTATCGGCACTGCCGGATGAGGTGAACAGGGGGCTGGCCGTGTGGAGATGTGAATGTAGCCTTAGCTATTAGTAGCAAAGGGATGATGGTTTCCAAGCAGGCAGAATTAGGAGTGCAGCTCTGGATGAGACTTGATCATGTGACACGTGGAGGCGGAGCTACACTTTAAATAACGTGGGTAAATAACAGCCAGGTATGATACGGGGTGACGTGCTTTTAGGACAGGCGTTACTAGAGGCGTAGCCCTGAGGCCCCGACCATCTCTCAGCTACATTTCAGTCGGGGGCCCCAGCCTTGGTCACTTTCCCATCTCCTCTCTCTCTCCTCCAAGAACACCTTGACCGGAACGTGTTCCTCTCCGCCATACTCTTTGCCCATCCCCCTCCCGGCTGTCCTGAGGGCCGACACTGTGAGCAGCTTTGCACTTTGTAGAGTCGATGATCCCGTAGGTGAACTGTACAATAAACTCTTTATACCCCTGTGCGGCCTCCTGTCACTTCTGTGTCTGGGAAGGGGCGGGCAACCAATATGGCCGCCATTACTGCTCCTCCAAAAACTTCCTATATGGGGGAGGGGTTCGGCCTTGGAGGTTACAGTGAATATGGACTGGTACAACCCACTGGAAACCACAGCAGGAAGCACGTAAGGAGCAGCAGCGTCCTCCCTCCTGCTATGAGCACTCAATGCCAGTCAGCAGCACCTACAGCCTACATCTAATCCAGTATGTCCCTACAGTAAGAGGTTTACAGGGTCAGGAAGTCGTCGTGTCAACATGGCCGGACACCTGCTTCTGTGATGGGATGGGACATTGAAGAGTTTGACAAGGCTTCACTGCAGAAATCCAACTGGTGCTAACTACACAATGCACAGGAGTATAGCCATCATGTGGTGACCGCAGACGTTACTGTAATATCAGACTGAATTGTTCACCTCAGAAGATGGGACCTTAAAGGGGTTGTTCCATCCTATAAGCACGATCTACCCCCAATATCTGATAGGGGCGGGTCCCACCTCTGAGACCCCTGCCTATTCTAAGAGCAGAGACCGCAAACTAATAGAGGGCGCACTGCGCAGCCGCCCTTCATTGCTATAGTAGTGCCGAAAATAGCCGAACTATTCCTAAAACCCCATAGAAGGGAACGGAGCAGAGACTGCACATGTGCAGTGCACCCTAAATCACTGTACGGGCTCCGAACTAAAGATAGGTGCAAGTCCCAGAAGACATTGCAGGCATCATCTAGGGGTGTGCTCTGAATGTCCGAAATGGGACAACCCCTTTAAATAACTCCTTTAAAAGCAAAGAGGATTACACCCAGTATACAGGACAGGAGAAGTGGTACTGTGCAGTGTATATATATACAGAATAAGAGGCGGATACTGAGGATTACAGTGTATATAAGTGACCAGTGTATATATATACAGTAATAAGAAAACTGAGGATTACACCCAGTATACAGGACAGGAGAAGTGGTACTGTGCAGTGTATACATATATACAGAATAAGAGCAGATACTGAGGATTACACCCAGTATACAGGACAGGAGAAGTGGTACTGTGCAGTGTCCATATATATACAGAATAAGAGCAGATACTGAGGATTACACCCAGTATACAGGACAGGAGAAGTGGTACTGTGCAGTGTATATATATACAGAATAAGAGCAGATACTGAGGATTACACCCAGTATACAGGACAGGAGAAGTGGTACTGTGCAGTGTATATATATACAGAATAAGAGCAGATACTGAGGATTAACACCCAGTATACAGGACAGGAAGAAGTGGTACTGTGCAGTGTATATATATACAAGAATAAGAGCAGATACTGAGGATTACACCCAGTATACAGGACAGGAGAAGTGGTACTGTGCAGTGTATATAGTATAATATATATATATGATATATATATATACAGAATAAGAGCAGATACTGAAGGATTACACCCAGTATACAGGACAGGAGAAGTGGTAACTGTGCAGTGTATATATATACAGAATAAGAGCAGATACTGAGGATTACACCCAGTATACAGGACAGGAGAAGTGGTACTGTGCAGTGTATATATATATAACAGAATAAGAGCAGATACTGAGGATTACACCCAGTATACAGGACAGGAGAAGTGGTACTGTGCAGTGTATATATATATACAGAATAAGAGCAGATACTGAGGATTACACCCCAGTATACAGGACAGGAGAAGTGGTACTGTGCAGTGTATATATATATATAGAATAAGAGCAGATACTGAGGATTACACCAGTATACAGGACAGGAGAAGTGGTACTTGTGCAGTGTATATATATACAGAATAAGAGCAGATACTGAGGATTACACCCAGTATACAGGACAGGAGAAGTGGTACTGTGCAGTGTATATATATATATACAGAATAAGAGCAGATACTGAGGATTACACCCAGTATACAGGACAGGAGAAGTGGTACTGTGCAGTGTATATATATATACAGAATAAGAGCAGATACTGAGGATTACACCAGATACTGAGTATATACAGGACAGGAGAAGTGGTACTGTGCAGTGTATATATATACAGAATAAGAGCAGATACTGAGGATTACACCAGTATACAGGACAGGAGAGTGGTATGTGCAGTGTATATATATACAGGACAGGAGATACACCCAGTGGTACTGTGCAGTGTAATATATATACAGAATAAGAGGCAGAGGATACATGACAGGAATTACAGTGTACATCCAGTATACAGGACAGGAGAAGTGGTTGAGCACCCAGTGTGCAGTGTATATATATATACAGAATAAGAGCAGATACTGAGGATTACACCCAGTATACAGGACAGAGAAGTGGTACTGTGCAGTGTATATATATATACAGAATAAGAG
>ONZH01025834.1:0-17124 GCA_900303285.1 Rhinella marina
CCTCCATACAATTTTAAGAGGTCTCACCTCTTGGGCCTCCACATAATTTTTTCGAGGGCTCACCTCTTGGGCCTCCATATAATTTTTTCAAGGTCTCACCTCAAGCTAACTTTGCGCACTCATTAAAATATCTTCACAACAAGGACCTAAGAGCCCTCGATGGGAGAGCTTTGTGTGGGGGCCTGTTATAGGGAAGAGATGAGGCCCTGTGGGCTCTAGCCTGCCTTCTCCATAAGCCTCTGGCCACCCCACGGCCTCTTCCTGCCTTTTGCGGTCCTACGCATCCCTCAACATCGCCACTGCTTTACCTGCTAGACATGACACTGGGCCAGGTCGGGTCACTGACATCTCAAGCGCCAACAATTTGGGCATTTTAAGGCTTCTGCATGTGTTTGAGTTGTTTTTACATTTTAAAGAAGACATGTCTGACCACATCTCACACACACACACAATGACAATTAGGGGTGGGGTCTATTTGCTTTCCCCTTTGCCTATGCCATCTGTGGTTGTCATAGGCAACGTGATTTTAAGGGGTGCAGAATTTTTTCTTCTTTTTTGTACAGTTTGGCTTGGGGTCCATGGCAATGTAAAGGAAAGAAGGTTTCCTTGTATTGTCTCACTTTACATAGAAGTTATATTGTGTTTGGAGTGTATTGTTGAGAGGCTGTGATAGTGGCGTAATAGTGCGACTTGGGCGCGTTATATGCACCCAGACATGCTTCCCCTGCTGTCCCAGTTGCATTCCAGCAGTGTTGGCATCATTTTCTGAGATTTCAGGGTGGACTTGGTGACCTCCAAGTGGTCGAATTGAGATTTCCAAGTGGCGAGCATTTTTTTCCCATAGACTATAATGGGATTCGATATTCGGTCGAATAGTCGAATAACGTGGTCTATTCGAATCGAAATTCGAACTTTCGAATATTTCACTACTCGCTCATCTCTAGACATAACCATTCCTGGGTGTAGGTTGAGTGGGGAGAGGCATAGCTCAGTCTGGTCCCTTATGCCCTGCCATAGCTCAGCGGCGGTGTGCTGTTTGTAACCAAGGCAAATAAGCTTTAGCACGGCCTGTTGCCGCTTCCCCACTGCTGTGCTACACTGCTTCCAGCTACTCACTGAAGTCTGACTGGTGCTGCAAGATTGTAATTCTGCAGTGGAAGTGGAGGAGGAAGCGGAGGAGGAGAAGGAGGGGTTGCAGCCGCTAATGTAGGTGGTAGCGGAACTAGGGCCTGTAATCCTTGGCGTCGGTAGCACCTGTGCCATCCCAGGGGACGACTCGCTCCCATCCTCCACAATGTTCACCCAGTGTGCTGTCAGGGTAATGTAGCGTCCCTGGCCACAAGCACTTGTCCATGTGTCAGATGTCAAGTGCACCTTCCCCGTAACTGCGTTGGTCAGGGCACAGGTTATGTTTCGGGACACATGCTGGTGTAAGGCGGGGACGGCACAACGTGAAAAATAGTGGCGGCTGGGGACTGCGTAATGAGGGACAGCCGCCGCCATCAGGCTGCGAAAAGCCTCGGTGTCCACCAGCCTAAACGGCAACATATCCAGGGCCAGTAATTTTGAAAGTTGCGCGTTTTGTGCTATGGCCTGTGGGTGGGTGGCAGGGTATTTGCGCTTACGTTCAAATGCCTGTGGTAAGGACATTTGAACGCTGCGCTCGAACACTGTAGTGGACGTGGTCACTGAGGGTGTCTGCGACGGTCCAGGTGCAGGGCGGGAGGCATCTGGGTCTGCGGCTTAGGCAGCACGTAACTGAGTGGAAGAAGAGGCAGTGGTGTGACCTGCAGACACAGGTGGTGGACCTTGGTGTTTGGCCCACCTATTAGGGTGTTTTGCACTCATGTGGCGTATTATGCTTATAGTGGTCAGGTTGCTGGTGTTTACGCCCCTCTTGGTAAGGCACAGGTTGCAAATGACAATTCTTTTATCGTCTGCACTCTCCTCAAAAAACCGCCAGACTGCGGAACACCTACCCCTAGGCAAAGGAGATTGCCGCAAGGGTGTGATGTGCGAGGAACAGTTGCAGGCCTGGTTGGCATGGCCTGCATTCTCCCTCTTGCCACCCCACGGCCTCTTGCATCCTGTTGCGGTGCTGCGGATCCCTCCCCCTCTGTACTGCTGTCCTTGCTCGGCTTGCCACCTTGCCAGATTGGGTCACCTATTTCATTGTCCACCACCTCCTCTTCCACTCCCTCACTCTGCTCCTCCTCCTGACATGGCGAACGAACGAGAACCTGACTTAACTGCATCTCATCATCAACCTCTTTAGACGCTAATTGCCTTTGACTTATTAGCAACTGTGTCTTATCATCATTCCCCTCGGGAGAAAATGCTTGCCCTTCCCCATCCTCATCTTCTTCAGACTGTGATGATCAAGAGGTTGAGAATCAGGGCACAATATCTCCTCAAGTGGGCTTGGCGACAGGCCCAAATCAATGAATGCATTGAACGGTGATGAAAAAAGCTCGTCGGAATAACTGAATGTGGGATCATTTCTTTGCCCAGATTTGACATGGTGGGAGGAAGGAGGATCAGGTTGAGGATGTGGTTGCCCAGACTACCTGCTCATGCTGGTGTGGCTGCAGGAGTTGTGTCTTGCGATGCCCTGCAAACTGAGCCAAGAAGCTAGAAGTTTTAGATGACTTAGTTTCTTGTGCTTCCCCATCCCTTACTGCTCACCTTGCCCATATTTAACTTGCAGCAGTTGTGCTGGTGGCGTTAATGCCAGGCCACCTAGCGCTATTAACCCCCCCACAAACAAGAAAATAAAAAAAAATGCAGGCAGATATAGATGAGATACATATAGAAGTAGCCCTTAAAAGGGCTTTTGGGTCTTTAAAGTAATAATACTATCCCTGCCTAGCGTGGAAAAAATCTCTCCCTACACTCTCTCTCCCTGTTAGCGGCAGCTCTCCCTGTCTAACAGTGGCAGCAGGGAGAGCGTGACCGGGTGCTTTATAGCACCCGATCACGCTCTCCTGGCCAGCCAATCAGTGTAATGCCAGTAGCTAAGATCCCTCCCCGCATTTTAGCGTACAAATTATAAGATGCGGACGCTAATGCGTAGTAGCGAACAAACGTGCGTGGAGATTCGAGCAATGCGTAGCATTAATTAATTTGTACCCTAATGCTAAGTATTGCTCGAATCTCCCAGCACGTTTGTTCGCTGCTACACATTAGCGTACACATCTTATAATTTGAAATTATAAGATGCGTACGCTAATGCATAGCAGCGAACAAACGTGCGGGGAGACTCGAGCTCAAAGCTAGAAATTACTTGAATCCCTTGTGAGAAATATTCAGCAAGCTGTGATCTACAGCATGAAACAATTGACTTCATAACATTACACTCTGTCTTGATATAACTATACCAGTGTGACATAAGGCTGTAATGTTTTTATGTCTAAAACTGTGAGAGTGTGACTGGAAAAGTGATCAGGGTGGTTATAGTTCCCCAAGATTCTTCTTATATGTCTACTAGGCTCCAAGAAGTATATATCTCTTCCAGAGAAAGCTAGAGAAGATATAAGGAATCCAGAAAAGCTGAGTATCCCTAGCAAATAATAGTTTGCTAAGGGCTTTGGTAAGCCCTGTTTTAAGTCCTGGTCTTGTATGGAATGATTGGCCGGTTGGTAGTGGGGTCTGTAATTCCTTTTCTATCCAGTACACATTTTCTTTGTAACACAGTCTATTTCTTTACTGGACTATTAAGGTGCAAAGTGTGCACTAGAGAGAGGCAGCCATCTGAGGAGATAGAACCTGTCTGGGGAGACTGTTAACATGATTACTAGGCTCAAAGTGGACATTTACTCCAGGTAAGTCACATTATTTTGTTCCAGTGGTCGGTACTAAACCACTCATATAATCAGGGAAAACTATGGGGCAAATTAATTAAGATTGGTGTTTTAGACCTCTACATAACTGTGGCGGATCCACCACCACTTCTAAATGTAAGACAGCTTCCTAGCTGTCTTACATTTAGACCATTTTCTACATCTTAAACAGGCATAGAAAATAGTAAATGAGATGGGATAGCTGGTCCGCCCCCTTTCCCACCCAAACCGCTGCCACTTTTTTACACTTGGTGTGAACAAGGAAGAGTCGCAGATTACAGCCTAAAGGACCTTTATATCACAATCTGCATGGCAATGGGTTATTTTTTATCAACCCAGCATTCCCAGATGCATTCCCAGCCTGGGATCAATATCAAAGATACTTTTCTTGCTGCAAATTTATTCGGTCATCTTCAGAAGAGCATGTTGTACACTTTCAATGTCATGTTGTTGCTTCATTCTGGAGAAAAACACTTAATCCATGTGGAAATGATCACTTAAAGGGGTTGTCCGAGTTATGACAAAAAATATATAGCACTGTAAATCTGATGGGCAGCAATATATAACTAAGTTAAGCAAGTTTTAGGCAAAAAAAATCCATATTTCCTCATTTCCCTGGTTCTCTTCTGGCCTTTGTTTACATGCAATAACAACAATCTCAGCCCCTCCCCCTTCTCCCCCCCTCTCTGCAAAGGGAATGAATACAAGTGCTGAGTGACATGTCTGCCTGCTGGAATACTCAGCAGCATGTTGTATGTGTAGGACTACAAGTCCTAGCTGTACAATGACACTGCTAATACATACTGGAATTTCTCCCTACCTGTTCTTGTACAATACAATTCCTCTACAGCTCTTGTGCCCAGCATTTGTCTCCTCTCACTGCTGCAGCTACTGCTTGTTGTAAAGCCTTGAGCCCTCAGTGTGTTCTGGCTGAAGGGGTTAATGTTTTATCTGAAGGAAACCAGGGAGAGAGCAGGAGCCCGGCCAGTGACATCTCGTGTACAGACTGTTATCTGAACTCTGAGGCTTGTGAAGGAAACATCACAGAGCAGAGAGATAAGGTGACTTCATAGGTCATGTGACCCTCAGTCAACTCTGAGAAACCAGCAGCTCTAGAAACACAAAGTATATGGGAACGTTGTTATACCTGACAAGTTAGAAACATATAAAGAACGAAAAAATAACTCGGACAACCCCTTTAAGTGCACCATAGGTGGGCCCAAGCGCCTCTGTGCACCCTTGCTTGTCCACCGTCCTATTCCAGTACCTCTCTCTCCATCTTAATACACAAGGCCAGGCTCTTGCATAGTCATTTCCCCAGAGCATGTCAATCGAGAAGGAGAGGGAAGGGCATACAAAGAAAACAGGAAGTGCAATGCATACTGTATGCCTATGGATTTAACCCTAGGCATTTAAACCTTTCAGCCCCGGAGTTGTTGTTTTTTTCCCGTTTTCGTTTTGCACTCCCTGCCTTCACACAGCCATAACTTTTTTTATTTTTCTGTTCACATAGCTCTATGAGGGCTTGTTTTTTGCGGGGCAAATTGCACTTTCCAACGTTACAATTTAATATTGCATATGATGTAGTGGGAAGTGGGGAAAAAATTCCAAACTTGGTGAAATTGCAGAAAAAATACAATTCTGCCACAGTTGAACGGGTTTTTTATTTACAGAGTTTAATGTGCATTAAAACGTTCATTCTACAGGTTAGTACAAATTCGGCAATATCTAATATGTATAGTTTTTCTTGCGTTTTTTATAGTTATAATATAATTATAAAGTTGGAAAAACTCATTTTTTGCGGGGCGAGCTGAACTTTTCCTTTATACCATTCTGGGGTGTGTATGACTTTATGATCACTTTTTATTTAATTTTTTTTAGAAAAAAGCAATAAAAAACATTGAATTGGCCATTTTGATGCTTTTTTTCAGTTTCGCTGTTTTCCGTGCTAGAAATAAATTTTTATAGTTTTATAATATGGGCATTTTCGCACATGGCGATACCCATGATGTGTATTATTTTATTTTTTTACTACTTTTATTTTGGGAAAAGGGGGGGTGATTTCAATTTTTATATAAATTATTTAGTTTTAAAAAAAAAAATAATTAATTTTTTTACACTTTTTTATAGTTCCCATAGGGAACGCAATGCATTGGAGTCTATGATTATTTTACTACTTTCCTATGGAGCCCTATTACACAGAAGGGCTCCATAGGAAAGTCTATGCAGCAGCGTCCTGACATTCACTATGACAGGAGCTGCTGCAGACACGCTCTGTCTCCTCCAATTGCTACACGGGGGAGCCGGAGCAATACCGGAAGTGCGCGCTTCCGTTGTTTGCCGTGCTTGGATGCCGTGGTTAGGATTGACCACGGCATCCGAGGGGTTAAATGTTCGTGATCGGCATTACTGCCGGTCGTGGACATCAGCCGCGGTTGACTGCTGTATGAATCAGCAGTTCACCCTCGGTCTTGACACCCGTTCTGCTCATGAGCGGGCGCCATCTTTAAACACGTGCCCAGTGCCGTGCTATTACGGCGCTGGGAGCAAAGGGGTTAAAGTTTTTTTTTCTCCAGAATAAAGCAACAGATCTCTAAGTTAAAGGTAGCATTACATTGAGCTGAGCTCAGTTTACAAGGCCCGAACTTTTCTGAGACACAGCCTTGGCCATAAAACTTCTAGAATAAAAGTCAGAAAAAAATGCTATGAGAGCCTCTAAGCCTCATATGCCTCTTAATCCATCTATATATTAAGTGGTGCATCATCCTCCCCCGGCTGACAGCATTCATAAAAGAAGCAGAATTGCTATTTGTTAATTGTATTTCATATATTAATGCACTTGTCACATTCCATTGCCTGCAATATTCCACATTCCAGTTTAATATCTACTTTGATATGTGCATGGATATCTGCTTTCAGAGAGATCACGTAGTTCCAGGCTAATTTAACTAATAAAACAAATTGCTGCCAAAACTCTTGGTAAAGAAATTCAGCTTGTGCTTACTGTAGTGATTTAATAGTAATGTTTTCGCGCATTGCATGAAAAAGCAGATATGCTTTCTTATTAAAAATTGATCATTTTCTTTTAGTTGTAAATGCTGCTTTTTTGTGAAGTACAATTAGCAAATGCATATATCTACTGGATGTCTCTAAACTCAACTAGACATCATCAAATAGTCCCATAAACTCTGCATTTTACATTACAATGGTTATTTTAATTTCTTTAGTAATTATTCTTCTTACTCTTATGTTTTATTGGGCGTAACCTCAGCTGGCAGTGACTTCAGAAAAGAAACACTGAAGGACTGGTGACTTGGACTCTAAATCATTGCGTATACAGCCACACAGGCTAGAAAGGGGTCATACACAGGAAATAACCTTCTACAGCTGCAATATTATTAATTTAAGTCTTGATACGACAGGTTTGAGGAACATAAGAACACAGTGGTTTGAGGGCATCATAGCATGTCATGTTCCAACTGTGCTACACATACCCTTAAATTAGTAATTTCCCTAGAATAGCATTAACTCTCTACAAAAACATTTAATATTATAGAAAAGAGTAATCAGCAAATTGTGAGAACTAGGTTTACTGATCTCATAGGATGGTAATCAGTCCATCCATGTTGCATGCAAAAAAACATAATACGCTCACTATTACTGTAGGTACGCTCAACAAAAGTAAATCTGTCTGTTGGGGTGCCAGGAGTTGGACACCCACCAATCAGATATTGATTTTTTATCTTGAGGATAGGCCATCTATGTAAAATCCTGTACAAAGCCTTTTAAAGTTTTTATTAAACATTATTCATGAAATGTTATTAATGAATGAATACATAGAATGCGTCAAGGAATCCTCAGGGTAGATATTGAGAATGGGCTTTCACATGTCATATTCACTATTCTCAAAACTATGTTGAATGAATTGAAGCATCCGAAGCAGAAGGAAGTTTAGGTAGGTTAAAGAAAGGTTAGGTTTAGGAAAAATTCAATTCAACACAAAACCGAATTTCCTTGCGATTTGTGGTAGCGAATCCATTTTTTTCCTAAAATGGCAGCTACAGGTGTTACAAAATGAAAGTAAGAAGCCCCAAAATGTGATATGACCCATAATGCCATGCTGCCAGCCAATCCGCCAATAGCCATCCCTTGTACTGTCACAGCCCTCTATAACCCTAATTCTGTGCGGTCTTGGCCGCTGGGGGTGGGGGTGAGGGGCTGTCAGCGGGGCGGTCGGAGGCACACCCAGATTATCACAGCAACTGATAAGTCAAAAGTATGCCAGTTGCTGACATTAGTGCCAGGTGTCTGCTCTTTAAAACAGCATACACCCAGCGGCCATGGTGCCTGTTGTACGAGCCAGCGGATGTCATTTTTAAATGCCTGCTGCCAACGTTAATTTACTGTCGGAGATCAAGAAAGGGTTAAATTTCAAGCCTTCACACTGATATTGGGCCACCAAGTGGAAAGAATATGATTAGGCAAAGTAATCTGTGTATACCTGATTTATAGAGATTCATGATAAATTAATTCAGAACAAACATAATTTATCGGCGAACTTCTGTGAATCACCCAAATCAAATTTTTCAAAACTGCCTATCTCTGCTCAAAACCAACACAAAGTATTAAATACAATTGTTACTTCATCCCAAAGAGATTGTTTTAAAGTCATAGAAAAAGATCATTTTAGTCAATGATGGGTATTGACAACCCATTTTCAAGTGCCCTGTTAGAGATCCTCTGTGGGATCTTGCTCTGGTACATACATCTGTTCTATTCTCTACATGGATGTCTTTTTATTTGAATGGCTTCATGTATGACTAAATTGCTCTTGCCACAGCTGCCAATGGTAGTTTCCACTGACAAAATCACTGTGTTCATCATATTCAAGAAGTTGCTTGCGATTCTATTAGTACATCCTACGGTAAGCCACATTTTACATATAGAAAAAAACATAATACATTTGAAGTTTTCTTATGGGAACTTCTTTTTTAGTAAAATAAGTTTTACAATCTTTTGATGAATTTCTATTTTGATTCTATTATTCCGTTTTAAACCTCATATGCATGGTAATTGAGATGTTTTACTGTAATTAGCACACTTATAATTATGTTTGCCTTGAACTGACATGCTGTAAATTAGTCGCGGGTCAGATCTTAAGAGCTGAGCCGGTCACCATTTAGACATTTTTACATTCTTTTTAATTTAAAGTAACTGACAAATAGTTTTTAAACATAAGTAAAAGTGGATAATCATAGAAATGGGAATATAGAGAGTGAACTACTCAGCCGAATCGGTTACCAAAATTTGTGTCCAAATCAATTCTACCCAAATTAAAGGTACTCCAATTGACCTAAAGATTTATGTTTGACACTCTGAGGTCTCTTTGGATACCTAGTTTTCTCTTTTTATTAATCTTTCTCTCTCCAGAATTGAATGCAGCTTGAATTTTTACAAAATTTGGGACAAATTTGATTTCTCGATTTTCTAGAGATTTAAAAGAGGGCAGAGGGCATTTGTGTGTAAAGCAGCAGCATGGAAATCTGTTAAGAGTTATATATTTTACAAATCCAGTTAAAAAATATATAAAAAATAAATAATAATGAATATATATATATATTATTCAGAGGTTGAGGCTACACCCAGGACTTGGAACCTGAGTGACCCAAAAGATCCCTCTGCCCATATGAAGTAACTAGAACTACCAATGAGATCTAATAGTTGGGGGGCCTGCTACAGAGTTTGTACTTTGAGCTCCATGTTTCTCTTCCACACAAGTGAAAAAGGGTGCCCCTCCCTTTCACAGAACTGGAGTTTTTTTTCTTGTAGACAATAGGACCTTTCTGTAGTGGACCAAGCCAATCTACATTTTAAAATTTTTTGATATTCAATTGAATAGGGAACATGTAATACTGGATTTCCCTTGAAGGGTAAAATGTATAGTTAGTTGCAATTTCTACAGCATAATTTGCTCAGGTTTTTTTTTTTAATCCAGATCTATGGCAATCCACAGATCCATAGGCCAGCTTTAACTTAAAAAAGAAGCTATTTGAGAAAACATTTTTACTCCATATTAGATGAGATATTACCCTGCTATTGTGCGTATTTATATCCATGAAGCAGGCCATAGACAAATCATAACAATACACACCTAGTATGTATGGTTAAATTCCCGGCCTTAAAAGAAAGGTTTTATTTGAGCCAAAAAAATTTGTAAGGGCTTTAAGCATATTGCCACTGTGAAAGTTGATTCGTTTGTATGGACCATTATTTTTTTTTTCACATACCATCAAGCACTGATAGATAGCATAGATCAGCCCGGAAAGGTTCCTTTCAACATCTACACATTTCATAGCAAGAATCTTTCCAATCTTCCGTCTTGACAAAGTTTATTTGTAAGATGAACAGTCTCAAGACTGTATGAGAAGAGCCATCAGAGTTTAGCCTCAATTCCATCTAAGAATGAAAATATGAATCAAATAGCTTAACTCACTGGTGGTTGATATTTTTGAAATTGATCTAATTTCTTTTCTGAAATTTAAAAATAAACAACTATAAAAAAACTTGAGCAGATAATGAAAACCATGATCTAGACTAGAGATGAGCGAATCGAAGCTGACGAAGTGGAATTTGTTACGAATTTCATGGAAAATTCGATTAGCCACGAAAGCGAATTTCATGGCGATTCGTAGTAACAAATCTTTTTTCTTTTTTTTCTTTTTTTTCCCCTAAAATGGCCACAAGCACATGGCATGACATGGGGGAAGGATTTCTGGGACAAAGAAGTAAACACCCACAATGCGATCGCATGCAAACATGTAGCCAATTAGCAGCCAGCCAGGTCATGTGATGTCACAGCCCTATAAATAGCTCTGCAGCACTGGAATCCGCCATTTGCTATTGATTTTAGACCAGAGTTTAGACCACTGCTAACTTTTTCAGTGTAGTTGAATTGCCAAAAAAACTGTGAATCCGTGTTTGTGGGGTTGTTCATTTTAAATGACTAGTTGCGGCGTTATTCGCCATTCAAACAGAAAAGCGTGATATTGTGCTAACGTAGTCAGTGAAGTTGAATTGCCCAAAAAAGAATTAAGACGTGGTTCTGGGCTTGTTCCTTTTAAATCGATAGTCGCAGCGTCAGTCGCTGTAAAAAAACAAAACAAAACAAAAAAGGTTATATTTTGGGTTGTGTTTTTGGAAAAAAAAATCAAACTTCCTCAGCGAAGTTGAAGTGGCCAAAAAACAGTTAATAGGTTTTTTTGCGGTTGTTCATTTTAACTTAGTAATTTTGGCGTCATTCACCATCCAGACAGAAAAGCGTGATATTGTGCTAACGTAGTCAGTGAAGTTGAATTGCCCAAAAAAGAGTTAAGACGTGGTTCTGGGCTCGTTCCTTTTAAATCGACAGTTGCAGCGTCAGTCGCTATATAAACAAAGTGTATAGTTCTGTGCAGTATCCCATTGTACTGCAGTTCAGTAACCCATTGTTAACACACTGTGTAGATGACAATACTTCTGAAAGAAATAGTTAAGCCGCTGTGCAAGTCAGTGAGCAAAGTATAATTTTTGGGGGTATTCTTCATTTTATTTTATTTTCAATTTTTTTAACAAACAGGATGTCAGACAGAGGAGTGACAGGCCCTTCACAGGGGAGGAGCAGTGGCACAAATTTTTCGGGAACAGGCACAGGTCTCAGCAGAGGAAGGGGACGTGGAATTAGGGGTCACTCGGCGAGGCCACAGCTACCGGTGTCATCTAGTGGTCGTGTGTTGACCACCAACCCAGATGTTCTTGAATGGTTGACTCGGTCATCCACTTTCTCCCAGATGACATCTGAAACCCCCAGCTAAGAGTCAGTGGGTTCGTCAGACACAACCCTTAGTTGGCATGGGCCTAGAGCAGCTCCAGTGCCCTCACCTGTCCTCAACCTGCCTCTGTCCTTTTCGGTTCCCTCAGCCAGAGAAGTACTATATGCTATGGGCTCTGTGCCACTATACAGCGAGAACGAACTACTTGAGGACAGTCAGCAGCTACATTGAAGCCAAGAGGTGGGGCAGAAATCTGCTCCTTCTAATAGACAAGTACTGATGAGGAGAATGTAGTGGGAGGTGATGTTGAGAGCGGTCAGGCTTTGTACACCGAGACAGTTGAGGAGGACATTAGCAACATGCAAACTGTAGTTGAGGATGATGTAGCTGATTGCACTTGGGAGCCGGGTGAAGCAAGGGCTTCATCATCATCATCATCATCATTGTCTATCATCATCTGCAGATGAGACTGACAGCTTGCGCATCAGGCAGCGGTGCAGGAAGCAAGTTGGTAGTGTGGCTGTTAGTCAGCGAAGTGGCAGCAGTGCGAGGTCGGGAGCCAAAAGGGCACGGGGTAGAACGCACTCTTCGCATCTGCTTTCCGGCCTTGAAAAGAGCTGCGTAGGGGCTCAGCCAGGCAGCGGAGGTACCACTCAGTCAGTGCAGAGTGTTGGTGGTAAAATCGCCTACTCGGCGGTGTGGAAGTTTTTTGTTAAGACACCTGAGGAGGTGAACATGGCTCTATGTAGAATCTGTGCTCAGAAAGTGAAGCGTAGCCAGGGTGCTAATGTTGGCACCACGGCCCTGTGCCAACATATGCAGTGTCACCACAAAGTGGCCTGGGAGAACTGTGGCTCACATGTGGCGGTCCAGTTGGCAGCAGCAACAGCAGCATCACCCAGTGCACGCATTCCATTTCAGGCAGTCAAGGCTCCAGCACCTCTGCCGAAGGGAACTGTCTGTCATTATCTACCGCTCCAGATGCTCCTGCTCCTCCTCCTCTTATTCCTTGCCACTCATTATGGCAGCAGTCGTTCACCGAGGCGATTGCAAAGACACAGCAGTACGCGTCCAGCCATCCTACAGCGTAGAAGCTGACCGTGCTCCTGTCCAAGTTGCTCATGCTGCAGTCGCAGTCCCTCCCTTTTCAACTGGTGGAATCTGCACCGTTCAGAGAACTGATGGCTTGTGCTGAGCTGAGGTGGAGTGTCCCAAGCTGTCATTTCTTTGCCAAAAAGTCAGTCCCAGCCCTGCACAAATATGTAGAAGAGAAGGTGGCCCAGTCCTTGAGCCTGTCGGTGTCTGCCAAAGTGCATGGCAGCGCCGATGTGTGGAGTAGTAATTATGGTGAAGGCCAGTACATGTCCTTTATGGCCCACTGGGTCAATGTGCTTCCTGCCCAGCCACATGAGCAACTTGAACAGGTGACGTCACTTTCTCCTCCTCGTCGTCAAACTGCTGATCCTGCGCTAATGTCCGGCTCCTTCTCCACCACCTCAGCCTCCACTGCAAGGCCAAGTCATAGTACTCCTCCAGCGTACCACATGTGCAGGGCACGGCGGTCTCACGCAGTTCTATTCCTGGTTTGCCTGGGCGAACAAAGTCACACAGGGGAGGAACTGCTCCGCGTCATGAAAGAAGAAATCGATTGCTGGCTTTCTCCACGACAACTAAAAATCGGAACCATGGTGACAGATAACGGAAAGAACATGGTGTCCGCGCTGTGCCAAGGAGGGCTGAGCAATGCACCCTGCATGGCGCACATATTTAATCTGGTTTTCAAACGGTTCCTCAAGTCTTATACCCAACTGCAAAACATTCTAAAAATGGCTAGGAAAACTTTGCATGCACTTCAGCCATTCCTACATCGCCAAGCATACCCTCCTTGAGCTGCAGCGGCAGAATGGCGTTTCCCAACATAGGCTGATATGTGACGTTTCCACCCGTTGGAATTCTACCCTCCATATATTGGACCGACTGTACGAACAGAGAAAGGCCATAAACGATTTCTTAATGATTCAAGCGGACAGGAGTACTCCCCTGTGTAATTTTGATGTCAGCCAGTGGCAGCTCATGCATGACACCTGCCGCTTGCTCAGGCCCTTTGAGGAGGCCACGTTATTTGTCAGTCACCAGGACTACGGTATGAACAACGTCATTCCACTGCTTCATGTCCTGGAACAGATGCTGCAAAATCTTTCTGGTCAGGGGACTGGAGACGTGGAGACTACATCTCACGGCCACATGAGTCCGGTAGGGGCTGAACTGGAGGAGGAGAACATTGGAGCACAAGCATTTAGTGGTTTTTCTACCCAGGTGACAGAAGAGGAAGAGCAGGAGCAGCCAGAGGAGGTAGAGGGAGATGACCCAGAGACACCATGGCAGTATACAGTGGAGTTGGAGGCAGGAAGTCCCTCTGAGTCATTTGCGCAAATGGCCCGATGCATGCTCACTTGCTTAGGTAGTGACAGCTGAATAGTCACCATCCGGCAGAGGGATGACTTCTGGCTCTCCACCCTCTTTGACCCTTGCTACCGGTCTAAAATGGGGGTCTTTTTTTACCTGCTAAGAGGGAGGACAAACTTAAGTACTATAGAGACATTCTATGTAGTCAGTTGGCTGCTGCCTATCTGCGTCATCGTCCATCCTCTCGCAGGTTTGACCGGGGGGTCCCCCAGCGCTCACGAACCACTGCCATGGCTGCTGTGGCGGGTGGGGGGGTAGGAGCAGTACCAGTTCCATCAGCAGCAACTTGAGTCTGGAGTCACTGATGAGCAGCTTTCTTCACCCGCCAAGTGCGGAAAGTACTCACCAGCAGCAGCAGGTAGACCAGGAGCAGACTGAACCAGAAGGTGGTGGCCTACTTGGACAGCACCCTGCCATCCCACATTGACGATCCGCTGGACTACTGGGCAGCAAAACTGGATTTGTGGCTGCAACTGGCTGAGTTTGCACTGGAGAAGCTGTCCTGCCCAGCTAGTAGTGTGGCATCAGAGCGGGTGTTCAGTGCGGCAGGGCCCATAGTTACCCCAAGGATAACTCGCCTGTCCTTCCAAAATGTGGAAAGACTTACCTTTGTCCAGATGAATCAGGCGTGGATCAGCCATGATTTCCACCACCAATGCCTGATGCATCAGATTAGATCAGCCATGATGCGTGACCCAAAGGTTGACAAACGAGACTGTATTCTTCAGGCTGCCTGCCTCAGCCACTCTTATGATGCTGCCACCCGCCTGATGCCACACATCTGCCAGCTGCTCCATCTACCTCCCAGCATCTTTACCAGTGACTAGTATTGCCACCCACTTCTCCACTCTGTCACTGACCCAATATGTAGCCTTCTGATGCTGCTGCCATCTGAACAATCAGGTCTCCTCATGCTGTTACTGCTGTCACCTCCAGGCTATGTCACCATGCCACTCTGTAGCCTGATGCTGCTGCTGCCGCCTCCACACGCTGTGTCCTAGCTGCCTCTACGTCCAAATTATGTAATTGTGCCACTCTGTGGCCTACTCATGCTGCTGCCGCCGCCTCCACACAATGTCTTAGCTGCTGCTACCTCCAAATTATGTAATTGTGCCACTCTGTAGCCTACTCATGCTGCTGCCGCCTCCACACGCTGTGTCCTAGCTGTCGCTACCTCCAAATTATGTAATTGTGCCACTCTACGGTATGCTGCTGCTGCCACCTCCACACGCTGTATCCTAGCTGCCGCTACCTCCAAATTATGTAATTGTGCCACTATATGGCCTACTTATGCTGCTGCCGCCACCTCCACACGCTGTGTCCTAGCTGCCGCTACCTCCAAATTATATGATTGTGCCACTCTGTGGCCTACTCATATTGCTGCCGCTGCCTCCACACGCTGTGTCCTAGCTAAGGCTACCTCCAAATTATGTCATTGTGCCACTCTACGGTATGTTCCATTTAAATTTTTATGACTGCTGCTGCCTCTCCCAGGGTATGTCACTGTGCCAGTCTGTCTCATTAAAATTAGTACGACTCCTGCTACCTCTCCCACTCTGTGGCTTTGAAATGTATTCGACTGCTGCCTCTTGCAGATGCTGTTATTGTGCCACTCTGTGGCCTTGAAATGTATTCGACTGCTGCCTCTTGCAGATGCTGTTATTGTGCCACTCTGTAGTTTTGAAATGTATTCAACTGCTGCTGCCTCTTGCAGCTGCTATTACGGTGCCACTTGTTGGCATAGTAAATTTGTCCGACTGCTGCTGCCTCTTGCAGCTGATGTTACGGTGCCACTCGTTGGCATAGTAAATTTGTCCGACTGTAGCTGCCTCTTGCAGCTGCTGTTACGGTGCCACTCTGTGGCCTTGAAATGTATTCAACTGCTGCTGCCTCTTGCAGATGCTGTTACGGTGCCACTCGGCCTAGTAAATTTGTCCGACTGCTGCTGTCTCTTGCAGCTGCTGTTACGGTGCCACTCGTTGGCCTAGTAAATTTGTCCAACTGCTGCTGTCTCTTGCAGCTGCTTTTACAGTGCCACTCGTTGGCCTAGTAAATTTGTCCCACTGCTGCTGCCTCTTGCAGCTGCTGTTACGGTGCCACTCGTTGGCCTAGTAAATTTGTTCCGACTGCGGCTGCCTCTTGCAGCTGCTGTTGCGGTGCCACTCGTTGCCTAGTAAATTTGTCCAACTGCTGCTGCTCTTGCAGCTGCTGTTATTGGTGCCACTTGTTTGCATAGTAAATTTGTCCGACTGTGGCTGCCTCTTGTAGCTGCTGTTATGGTGCACTCTGTGGCCTTGAAATGCATTCAACTGCTGCTGCCTCTTGCAGCTGCTGTTACGGTGCCACTCGTTGGCCTAGAAAATTTGTCCGACTGCTGCTGCCTCTTGCAGCTGCTGTTACGGTGCCACTCATTGGCCTAGTAAATTTGTTCCAACTGCTGCTGCCTCTTGCAGCTGCTTTTACGGTGCCACTCATTGGCCTAGTAAATTTGTCCAACTGCTGCTGCCTCTTGCAGCTGCTGTTACGGTGCCACTCATTGGCCAAGTAAATTTGTCCAACTGCTGCTGCCTCTTACAGCTGCTTTTACGGTGCCACTCGTTGGCCTAGTAAATTTGTCCGACTGCTGCTGCCTCTTGCAGCTGCTGTTACGGTGCTACTCGTTGGCCTAGTAAATTGATTAGAATTTTTTGGACCTTCTTCTAGGCAGCAGCATGTCACTCGTAAATTTTTGGTACGTTCTATAGTCCTCTTCCATTATTCATAGCTCAAGTATATTATTATATAATATATATATATATATATATATATACAGGAAACCCTGTTTGTTTTGAACATTCGAATTTTTAAAAGTAAACGATTCCGGCCCCCAGGACACTCAGCGATGAGCATGGAGCAGGAGAGAGACAGGGGCTCCCACAGGTGCTAGATAAGCTCCCTGCAGACCTCCAGCCGATCTCAAGATGGAACTCCGAGCTTTCTTGGCGTACTGTTCAATACTGACATTTACCACA
>ONZH01025836.1:0-54684 GCA_900303285.1 Rhinella marina
GGGACGTATAGATATTGTACTGATTTTTAATTGCCTCCTGCGATAAGACGGGAATCGAACCCAGATCAACTGCTTGGGAAGTAGCTATGCGCACCACTATACCACCAGCAGCCACAGCAACTGATAAGAACAGATACTAAACTTGATTTCAGCTGCAGTGCCAGCATGAGCAGTGGTGTCACCTGCAGGCGGTGATGGACCTTCGTTGCACCTAGTTGGGCGCTTCCCTAACATGTGATGGGTATTTGCATCGCCTTTCTTGGTCTGGGTGAGCACAATTGCCATGAGGATAACCACCAGGCTGTTGCCTGAGGATTTGGGGTAATGGTGGGATTAAGCAGCCTCAGAGGCATTCATGCATGCTGCCCCTGCTGTTTCCTGTCCATTTCCGTGGTGTTTCCATCATTTTATGAGGTTTCCAGGTTTTCACCCAGCCTTCCCTAGGCAGAGCCTTGGTCCCCCGCAAAAATGCTCGAGTCTCCCATTGACTTCAATGGGGTTCGTTATTCGAAACGAGCACCCGAGCATCGGGAAAAGTTCGACTCGAATAACGAGCACCCGAGCATTTTAGTGCTCGCTCATCTCTAGTTCTGAAACTTTGTCAGATCAGGCATGCTCAGTGTGTTGCTATCAATTCTCTAGCTAAATGTTACGGTGCTGGTAGTCACGGCTGGAATCCAGTGGCCAAACGGAACAAGCCAGGCGCGGATATGAACTGTAAAGTTGAAGTCCATAGTTAAGCGTGAAGTGTAGATCACGAGGTGATAATGTATCAAAGAGTAGAAACGGTCTGGGAAAGACGATTCTGAGTAGCAGGAGACTGGAACAAGTCACAATACTCGAGCAATGTTTGAATTGCCTCATGGGTATAAGTAGGCCCAAACAGGAAACAAGATGGCCTCAGTGTCACGCTCTGGTGTGGAGGGTATAGCCACACCAAGCGTAAGAGGGAAGGGAAAAGACCAAACAAGGGAAATGGTCACCTCCTGCAGGAATCCCTGAAACTAGGCCCTGGCTGACTACCAGTATGAATAGGCCTTAGTGGCAGGAGAGTTCATACACAGGAACCTAATAACAAACTGACCCTGTACAACCCTGCAGCTAGTGACAGGAGAAAGAGTAAACCTGTTCCTCCAAAAGGACGGACGTACAGGAAACTCCAGAAGGCAAAACCAAAACAGGGAAACGTAGGATAAACACAATAGGGAAAATAACACTTATCTTAATGCAGATATTGCAGCAACCGAATCTCAGCCAAGATCCACACCAAACACAACAATGACAGCAGGAAGTATAAACCGCAAGGAATACTGGGAGAGGAAGGGGTAAATAGGGGAAAGATAATTACCACACCCACAACAGCTGAGAGGAAGGGGTGTGGTAAACAGCAACCAAACCAAGAGGAAAACATGTCAAATTATGTCACTTTTGAAAGTCTAGCCGAACGCCTGCAACCTGACGCAAGTATGTTCGTGACACTCAGTCAGCACAGACATCGGCCATCTTAGTTAAGGGCAAATCCTCAGACAATACAGCATCCTCCAGTGGTGAGGAGTAGAAGTGCATCACAATAGTTGAGAGCGAGAGAAACAGCAGCCACTAGTGGTAAATTAGAAAAATACATCAAATTCTGACATTATTCCCTCCTTCAGCATCGACCTCCGGACGATGCTTGGCTTGGTTTTTCTGGATATTTTTGGTGAAATTCCTTAAGCAGTCAGGGAGCATTGATATTGTTAACTGGTTCCCAAGAATTATCCTCAGGGCCATACCCCTGCTATTTTATTAGGTATTGTAGACGATTTCTGAAAATTCTAGAATCCAGTATCTTTTCAACAGTGTAATGTTCTTGTCCATCCAATTCAACTGGGTCGGGGGGAGGCAGGTTACGTCCTGGAAATGGATCTGGAATAACAGGTTTCAGAAGTGATATATGGAACACAGGATGCACCCTCATCGTCCTGGGGATCTTCAAGTGAAAAGCTACTGCATTTATTTGTCCAATAACTTTGAAAAGCCCAATAAATTTTTGACCTAGTTTTGCTGAAGGTGCATGAAGTTTCTTCATAGAGAGCCATACCTCATCTCCCACCTTGAAAGTTGGAGAAGATCTGCGGGATTTATCTGCAGTTTCCTTATCTCTCCTGGGCAATCTTTAATGTTTCCCTTAACATCTCCAGATTCTGTTGGAGAGAATGAATTCTGTCATTGACTGGAGGAATGGGAGTGTCTCTGGGGAACTTAGGGAGGATGTTTGGATGGTAACACAAATTAGCAAAATATGGTGTTTGTTTTGTTGAAGCATTCTGAGTATTATTGTATGAAAATTCTGCCATTGGAAGTAAATAGACCCAGTCATCTTGCAAATGGCAAATGTAGCATCGCAAATACTGCTCCAAGGTTTGGTTTGTGCGTTCAGTTTGACCATTTAATTGAGGATGAAATGCAGATGACAAATTAAGATCAATGTCAAGTGTTTAACACAAATTCTTCCAGAATTTAGACGTAAATGGTACCCCGCGATCAGAGACAACTTCATCTGGTACTCCGTTGAGACGAAAGACATCTTGCACGATAAGGTCAGCAGTCTCTTTGGCAGAGGGGAGACCAGAACATGGAATAAAGTGAGCTGCTTTTGTCAGTTGATCAACCACAACTAGGATGGCATTTTTCCCTTTAGAGACAGGCAAATCAACAATAAAGTCCATAGATATAGACCCCCAAGGACGGGATGGAATTGACAGAGGTTGCAAAAGTCCCACTGGTGAAGTACGGGGAGTTTTATTCATGGCACAATTCTTACAAGAAGAAACATATTTCTTCACATCCTCTTGATAATTAGGCCACCAAAAGAAGCGAGACAGGAGCTCTTTTGTCTTCTGAATGCCCTTGTGACCTGCCAACTTGGAGTCATGAATTAATTTTAATACTCTCAGTCGTACACTCTCTGGAACATAAATGCAATGTTTAAGAGTCCATACTCTATTTTGAAACGTGAGGGATATATCATCTGGTGGATTCAGAAGAACTGGATCAGTCTCATATGCTGCTCTTATCTCCTCCAGCAAATCTTTGTTAGTAATGACCTCCACGAAATTGGATTCTGACGGAATGGTAGTTGGTGGTGCAGGTGGGGAGGAATCATTTGAGGACAGTCTGGATAAGGCATCAGCCAGAGGCGTAGCTAGAGGTTCAGTAAAGGGGGGGGGGAGCGAAACATACTTGAATGGGCCCCCCACTTAGTGGCTTCCCAAACGCATGTTTCCAACTTCACAGGCACATACTACTAGTTGTGGTTATAATATTGTATTAGAAAGATGACTGTATAAACTGCTAGATCATCTATGCTGTTAAGTACAGTACAATAGACTTTCTACATACCTTAGTCTAAATACTCTACCACATAATGCAGTAAAATATAGGAGTAAAAAACAAGGGGACTCCTATCTTAAAGGAAACCTGTCCCCAGTTTTTACATCACTAAACTAACAGCCCCTGCCCCCATCAGACCTCAGATCAGCGTATTGTGCCCCCATCAGACCTCAGATAAGCTTAATGTGCCCCCATCAGACCTCAGATAAGCTTAATGTGCCCCCATCAGACCTCAGATCAGCTTATTGTGCCCCCATCAGACCTCAGATCAGCTTATTGTGCCCCCATCAGACCTCAGATCAGCAGAATGTGCCCCCATCAGACCTCAGATCAGCAGAATGTGCCCCCATCAGACCTCAGATCAGCAGAATGTGCCCCCATCAGACCTCAGATCAGCGTATTGTGCCCCCATCAGACCTCAGATCAGCAGAATGTGCCCTCATCAGACCTCAGATCAGCAGAATGTGCCCCCATTAGTCCTCAGATCAGCATATTGTGCCTCCATCAGACCTCAGATCGCATCCTAATATATAGGACCTGCCCACCCTATAGAATCCTAATATATACAACCGTCCCACCCTATAAAATCCTAATATATGGGACCTGCCCACCCTATAGAATCCAAATATATAGGACCTGCCCGCCCTATAGAATCCTAATAGATAGGACCTGCCCACCCTATAAAATCCTAATAGATAGGACCTGCCCACCCTATAGAATCCTAATATATAGGACCTGCCCACCCTATAGAATCCTAATATATACAACCGTCCCACCCTATAAAATCCTAATATATGGGACCTGCCCACCCTATAGAATCCTAATATATAGGACCTGCCCGCCCTATAGAATCCTAATATATAGGACCTGCCCACCCTATAAAATCCTAATATATCAGATCAGCGTATTGTGCCCCATCAGACCTCAGATCAGCGTATTGTGCCCCCATCAGACCTCAGATCAGCGTATTGTGCCTCATCAGACCTCACATCAGCCTACTGTGCTCCCATCAGACCTCAGATCAGCATATTGTGCCCCATCAGACCTCAGATCAGCATATTGTACCCCCATCAGACCTCAGATCAGCAGAATGTGCCCCCATCAGACCTCAGATCAGCAGAATGTGCCCCCATCAGACCTCACATCAGCCTACTGTGCCCCACCAGACCTCACATCAGCGTATTGTGCCTCCATCAGACCTCAGATTAGCGTATTGTGCCCCCATCAGACCTCAGATCAGCCCACCCAGCCACATAAGATTAAAATAAAAAAAACCTCTCTTACCTGTCCTGCGCTGCGGCTGCCCTCCGGCCCGGCGCTCCACTGTCTTCCCTGGCCGGCGTGCACTATGACCTGACGCTGTGTCAGGTCATAGTGCGCGCCGGCCAGGGAAGACAGTGGAGTGCCAGGCCGGAGGGCAGGTAAGAAAGGTTTTTTATTTTAATCTTATGTGGCTGGGTGGGCTGATCTGAGGTCTGATGGGGGTCCCTAAATGCAAGTGAGCGCTTCCATAATGGAATCGCTCACTTGTATTCACCTGATAGTTTTAAGGTCATCCTTGCTGGGCCCCCCCTGAGTCACTGGGCCCGGAGCCATCGCCCCCCCTGCCCCCCCGGTAGCTACGCCTCTGGCATCAGCTTTCCCATTTCGTGAGCCAGGTCTGTAAGAGATCACAAAATTAAATCGATTAAGAAACAGACTCCACCGAGCTTGATGGGAAGACAAACATTTAGCAGATCTGATGAACTCTAAATTATGACGGTCAGTTATCACCACTATCTGCTGTACTGTTCCTTCCAAATGATGTCACCACTCTTGAAAAGCAGCAACAATGGCTAAAAGTTCTTTATTTCCCACATTGTAATTCTTTTCTGAGGAGGTCAGTTTTCGAGAAAAATAAGCACAAGGGTGTAGCAAGTCTTTTTCTCCAGTTCTTTGTGATAGAATGCCCCTATAGCACAGTCAGAAGCATCAACTTCAATGATAAAGGCATGTTCAGGGTCAGGATGAATCAGTATAGGGGCTATGGTAAATTTTGTCTTCAGACAAAGAAAGGTATCTTGTGTTTGAGGAGACCAATCAAATGGTATTCCCTTCTTTGTTAGTTGAGTAATTGGTGCAATTATAGCTGAAAAATTTTTGATAAATCGTCTGTAGAAATTAGCAAATCCTACAAAATCCTACATGAACCTCTTTCACATTCCTTGGGGCTGGCCAGTCAATTATTGCTTGAATCTTGCTGGAGTCCATGTGCAATCCTACAGTAGAATTACATAGCCCAGGAATTGAATTTCTGTTTGATGAAATTCGCATTTTTCCAACTTAAAGTAGAGTTGATGAGTTCGTAGACGCTGTAGCACAACTTTGACATGGCTTTGGTGTTCTTCTTCTGAATTAGAGAAGATTAGTATATCATCCAGATAGATGACTACAAATTGATCTAGCAGATCTTTGAAAATGTCATTAATGAAATGCTGAAAGGTTGCAGGTGCATTACACAGTCCAAAAGACATTACTAGGTACTCAAAATGCCCATAACGTGAGCTGTTTTCCATTCATCTCCCGGTCTGACACGCACCAGGTTATAGGCACCACGTAAGTCTAGTTTGGTGAAGATTTTTTCATGACGTACTCTATCCAGCAGCTTGGGTATAAGAGGCAGAGGGTAACGATTCTTTGTTATTTTATTCAGTTCTCTATAGTCCACACAAGGCCTTAGGGTATCGTCTTTCTTTTTGACAAAAAATATTGGTGCACCTGCTGGTAAAGTGGATGGACGAATAAATCCTTTAGCTGAATTTTCATCTATGTATTCTTTAAGTGCTTTCAGTTCAGGTTCTGCCAATGGATATATGCTTCCAAAGGGTATAGCTGCTCCCGGCAATAGCTCAATGAGACAGTCATAAGGTCGATGTGGGGGGAACTTGTCTGCATTCTTTTTATCACAAACATCAGCAAATTCTTTATACATAGAGGGCAGTTTAGGGGATGTTTCCAGGTCCTCTTTACCATCTGCATGAGATTGATTTGATTTAGTCTGTTCTAAGTGAACCACTGGCAGGAAAGACACTACTTTGGTTTCCCAGTTGATATGAGGGTTCTGAGCTTGCAACCATGGTAATCCCAAGATGATTGGGAAATGTGGTGATGAAATTAATAAGAAAGATAACACCTCTTTGTGATTAGGTTCCATAATTATTTCCAAGGGCTCAGTCTCTTGATCAATAGGGCCCGAGTTCAGCGGGGACCCATCAATGCTTATTAGCAAAAACAATGTTCATAAATTTTTCATTTGCTCCAGAGTCCACCATGGCAGAGGTAGATATCCACTGTGAGCCGCTGCGGAACTTGATGGAAATGAAGCAATGAGAGTCTCTATTGAAGAGATTGAATGGATGACTGCATTCACTGGTGGCGCTGGTTCAGAAAAAAATGATTCATCCTCAGATAGGTGAGGATCCGCTATGACCGTTACTGCCTTCTGTCGACGACTTGGACAATTAATGAGAAAGTGATCAGGTTTACCACAGTAAAAGCATTGATTCTCCCGAAGTCTTCGTTCCTTTCTATCAGCACTTTCACGTTTTTGTATGCTGTCAATCTGCATAGGTTCAGTATCAGATTCAGTGTATTTCTTGGTTTCAGAGTTTCTAGAGGTGGAGGGTGGAACAGATAAGTACCGATTATTACGAAGCCAGGTAGAACTCCACTTTTCTTGCCTACGCTCAGACAGTCGCGTATCAATACGAACACAATGATGTACAAAATCATCAAAATCTGTGGGAGCACCAGCACGTGCTAATTCGTCTTTAAGTGCATTAGATAGTCCATTCTTGAAAAATGTTAATTATTCCTTCAGTGTCAATGACCCACCTTCTGAATTCTGTGGCATATTCAGCAACCGAGCGTTTTCCCTGACGTAAAGCCAATAATGTTGCTTCTGCTGTTGCACATCGATTGGTCTCAATAAGGGGATTTGCCCAGGCTACAGCCTTATGTGTCAGAACCTTAGATCTGTCAGTGGGGAAGTGAGAAGGGTGAGCACCAAAATATAGCTTGCATTGATTAATGAATCCACGGTACTTATCACGGTCCCCACCAAACCTGAAAGGTGAAACCTGCTCTGCATGTTGAGCCACTATGTTTTGTAAATCCTGAGTTGCTTGTCCGAATACTTGCACATTATGAGATGTTTGGTTTTCAAATGCTGAATACTTTGTTTTCAAATTTTGCATTTCAGCATATATATTGGTCACTAAACAGTTCATATTATTTACACGAACCTCCAAGCTCATTCCCTCGGCGGATTCCAAAGACATGGCTCGAGTATTCTGTTACGGTGCTGGTAGTCACGGCTGGAATCCAGTGGCCAAACGGAACAAGCCAGGCGCAGATATGAACTGTATAGTTGAAGTCCATAGTTAAGTGTGAAGTGTAGATCACGAGGTGATAATTTATCAAAGAGTAGAAACGGTCTGGGAAAGACGGTTCTGAGTAGCAGGAGACTGGAACAAGTCACAATACTCGAGCAATGTTTGAATTGGCTCATGGGTATAAATAGGCCCAAACAGGAAACAAGATGGCCTCAGTCAGCACACACATCGGCCATCTTAGTTAAGGGCAAATCCTCAGACAATACAGCAGCCTCCAGTGGTAAGGAGTGGAAGTGCATCACAATAGTTTAGAGCAGTGATGGCTAACCTCGGCACTCCAGCTGTGGTGAAACTACGACTCCCAGCATGCTCCATTTATTTCTGTTGAGTTCTGAGAGCAGTCAAGCAAGGGGGGCATCTTGGGAGTTGTAGTTTTACCACAGCTGGAGTGCCAAGGTTAGCCATCACTGGTTTAGAGTGAGAGAAACAGCGGCCACTAGTGGTAAATTAGAAAAATACATCAAATTCTGACACTAAATGTTAGTGTGCTGCTGATTACTGAGAAGAGGGGGCATGTCTGGACTGGAATATCAGGCAGCCAATCAGTAATCATCAACACTCATGAACAAGTAGAAACTCACAGCAGGAAAGCTAGGCATAGTGGGAATTGTAGTCTTTGTGAGGGAAGATCAGGAGCCATGATACTCTCAGTGTGTTGCAGGCTCACACAGGAGCTAGACAAATGGATTGCAAGGGACAATGAAGCTCTGGTTATACAGTCATGGCCAAAAGTTTTGAGAATGATACAAATATTAATTTTTACAAAGTCTACTGCTTCAGTTTTTATAATGGCAATTTGCATATACTCCAGAATGTTATAAAGAGTGATCAGCTTAACAGCAATTACTTGCAAAGTCAATATTTGCCTAGCAAATGAACTTTATCCACCAAAACACATTTCAACATCATTGCAGCCCTTCCTTAAAAGGACCAGCTAACATCATTTCAGTGATTGCTCCATTAACACAGGTGTGAGTGTTGATGAGGACAGGGCTGGAGATCAATCTGTCATGATTAAGTAAGAATGACACCACTGGACACTTTAAAAGGAGGCTGGTGCTTGGCATCATTGTTTCTCTTCTGTTAACCATGGTTATCTCTAAAGAAACACGTGCAGTCATCATTGCACTGCACAAAAATGGCCTAACAGGGAAGAGTATCGCAGCTAGAAAGATTGCACCTCAGTCAACAATCTATCGCATCATCAAGAACTTCAAGGAGAGAGGTTCCATTGTTGCCAAAAAGGCTCCAGGGCGCCCAAGAAAGACCAGCAAGCGCCAGGACCGTCTCTTAAAAGTGTTTCAGCTGCGGGATCGGGCTACCAGCAGTGCAGAGCTTGCTCAGGAATGGCAGCAGGCAGGTGTGAGTGCATCTGCACGCACTGTGAGGCGGAGACTCTTGGAGCAAGGCCTGGTCTCAAGGAGGGCAGCAAAGAAGCCACTTCTCTCCAGAAAAAACATCAGGGACAGACTGATATTCTGCAAAAGGTACAGGGAGTGGACTGCTGAGGACTGGGGTAAAGTCATTTTCTCTGATGAATCCCCTTTTCTATTGTTTGGGACATCTGGAAAACAGCTTATTCGGAGAAGACGAGGTGAGCGCTACCACCAGTCTTGTCTCATGCCAACTGTAAAGCATCCTGAAACCATTCATGTGTGGGGTTGCTTCTCAGCCAAGGGAATCGGCTCTCTCACAGTCTTGCCTAAAAACACAGCCATGAATAAAGAATGGTACCAGAATGTCCTCCGAGAGCAACTTCTCCCAACCGTCCAAGAGCAGTTTGGCGATCAACAATGCCTTTTCCAGCATGATGGAGCACCTTGCCATAAAGCAAAGGTGATAACTAAATGGCTCAGGGAACAAAACATAGAGATTTTGGGTCTATGGCCTGGAAACTCCCCAGATCTTAATCCCATTGAGAACTTGTGGTCAATCATCAAGAGACGGGTGAACAAACAAAAACCTACAAATTCTGACAAAATGCAAGCATTGATTGTGCAAGAATGGACTGCTATCAGTCAGGATTTGGTCCAGAAATTGATTGAGAGCATGCCAGGGAGAATTGCAGAGGTCCTGAAGAAGAAGGGTCAACACTGCAAATATTGACTTGCTGCATTAACTCATTCTAACTGTCAATATAAGCTTTTGTTACTCATAATATGATTGCAATTATATTTCTGTATGTGATAAAAACATCTGACAAACACACATAAAAACCAGAGGGCAGCAGATCATGTGAAAATATAATATTTGTGTCATTCTCAAAACTTTTGGCCATGACTGTATGTATAGGTATGGGTTCTGGTTGGGTCACAGCTAGCAGCCTTAATGCAGTTTTCAAAAATTAAGTTACGTTACCGGAATACCCCTTTAATAGTGACTAGTTGTAGATATAAGGGTCTTAGATTTTCCAAACTAGGCTGGCCATCTATGCCTCAGACAGCCCAACCTCCTGAATAAATAACTGGTGTTGGGGTATATTAGCTCTGAAAAGTGCCTTGAAGGAGTTGTCCTACAAAAAATATTGTGGAGCTACAGTAGATTTCAGGTGAAAACTCGGGCCAGGTTTCTGTCAAACATATTGTAGTTTTTACAAAAACGGCAAGTGTCAGAAATGGCCAAAAGTTGTATATTTTGGCGCAAACTAGTTAAAATACAATGGTGCAACTAGGGTTTCAACAGGGGGCACGACTTGGGAAGGACACAGCTTCACAGGAAAGGAGCACATGCCGATTTGTGCCAAAAATGTGGCAGAAATGTGACGTAAAATCATCTCTTAAATCAAGCCAACCAATAGTTGGTCATTTATTTATCTAAGTGCAAAGTTTAAGTATACAGCAGGAACTATAAAAAGAATAGCATCATGGATTATCCATTTTACCACTGCCTTCCCATCTCACATCTCACAGTGACCCAGTAATTCTGTTTCAGAACTAATTTGATCCACATTTAAACCTCTCTGTCTGTTTTTGGTACGTCTATGTATCCCTGCTATGTATAGAAGCAAACTGTATAGATCTGTATCTCTTTGCATTTGTTCTCATTAGGCCTAATGCACCTGTCAACTGCTGTCTACAATATCATTCATTAGCTTTTCTTACTTGAATAAATTGTAGATATCTGGTCATTTTTCACCTTGGTCATTTATGTGCAATGTTTAAAGGCTGTGTCATCTCAAACATTGATGCCATATCTCTAGGCTATGCTACCAATGTCTGATAACTCCAGGTCCTACCTCTGGGACCCGCACCTATCTCTAGAATGGAGCCCGCAAAGTGAATGAGAATGGACCGCAAATGTGTGGCCACCCTTCATTTCTATGGAATTGCTGAAAATAGCCGAGCACTAGCTTAGCTATTTCCATCATCCCCATAGAAGTGAATAGAGTGGTGGCCATGGTTACACAATGATTCCCATTCATTTCTATGGGACTTTCAAATATAGCCAAGTGTGCTACTCAGTCATTTTTGCCACTCCCATAGAAATAAATGGAGAGTGGACAGACATGCACGGCCCACTCTCCTTCACTTTTATGGCTCCGTTTAAGAGATAGCTGCGGGTCCCAGAGGTGGGACCAGCAGCTATCAGACATTGGTGGCATATCAATGCTTGAGATGACACAACCCCTGTGTACAGCAGGAATTATACTAGGAATTGAAACCGAAGTGTACAGATGATAACACCAAAACCCATACACATTCTGCCATCTTTTTTTACTACATCTTAAACAACAAAATATTTTTTTGTAGTTACCATTGTCGCTTCCATATCCCAAAAAATATTTCAATAGCCCACAATTCATACACTACGCAAGGAACTATTTATATCACCATCCCTTCTATCCCCTCAACTTACTACTTCCACTGACCTCCTTCTAAGCGGCAAGACCTTCCTCTCTAAACACACTCAAAGCCACCTCATGCCCTATTCTACTAACACCTGCTAACCCTCTGTCTGCTTCTTCTGACCACTGGAGATATATATCCTAATTCTGGGCCACCTCAACTAATCCCCACTATCCCATCTCCCTTTTATCGCTGAGCCCTTACCACTAACTGCTCTCACTCCTCAAACCTCAAACTAATTTATCTGACCCCTGCTACCCCAGTCTCTCCATCCAGAGCATTATTGAACTCATGTTCCGTTTGCAATAAGCTATCCTACATTCATGACCTATTTATTTCCCAAAAACTTACCTTCCTTGGTCTCACAGAAACATGGTTGACACTCCTCAACAAAGCCTCCCGTGCCGCACTCTTCTATGGAAAACTCCCAGACCCTCACTCCCTGTCCAGACAGACATGATGCAGGTATTGGCTTCCTCCTATCGTAGAGATATGCCACCAATGTCTGATAGCTGTTGGTCCTACCTTTGGGACTCGCAACTATCTCTAAAACGGGGCCGGAAAAGTGAAGGAGAGTGGATCGCGCATGTCTGTCCACCTCCTATTAGGTAACTGCTCCTTTAACCCATCTTCACCCTTCCTCAACCTACCATATCTTGAAGTTCTTGTGAACAGGAATACTTCACAACTCTTACATCATCTCTTTCCCACAACCCCAAACAATTGTTTAATACTTTTAACTCTCGACTCCATCACTTGGTGCTTTCTCCCACACACCTCATCTCAGCAGAAGACTTTGACTCATATTTTAAACATAAAATGGACAAGATCTGAGAGAGTCTCAACCAACAACCCCTGCAATCCCCCACTCAATGTTCTTCCCACTTAACTCAATTTACTACCTTCACTGAGGATAAGCTTTCCACCTTAATCTCCAAATCACATCTCATCATCTGTGCCGTTGACCCAATCACATCCCACCTCATCCTTAATCTAACCACTATAGTTATCCCTGCCCTAACCCACCTCTTCAACCTATCATTAGCCACTAGTGTCTTCCCTTTCTCTTTTATGCATGCCACCATCACACCCATACTCAAAAAGCCCTCCATAGATCCATCTTCTTTATCTGGCTATTGCCCCATATCATTTCTCCCATTTGCATCAAAACTCCAAGCACAACATGTCTGTCTTCCCATCATTCATCCCACTCACTCTTTGATCGACTGCAATCCGGACTACGACCCATTCGCTCCCCTGAAACAGATTATAATGCATTTTCACAGTCCAAGCAACCTCAATTACATAGGGCTGACTTCCATGTCTGTGTTTTCCTAACATGGCAAGAAAAACATCCTTTAACATGAGTTAGCGGCACACAGCAACCACAGATTATAGAGTTTAGAGCAATAAACTGTTACTGAAATAAACATGCAAATATTTGATTGCTAAACTAGGGGAATGGAATCTTACAATGTGCATTTAAAATGCTGTTTAAAAGACATGGAAATTGATCATACTTAATCCAGTGGATATACTTTGTATTTGTACAATGTGCCCACATTTAGGCCTCATGCACACAGTCATATTATAGCACAGAACAACCTTTGACTTTACAGAGCAGTAATATGGTGCCCAAGCAAATTTTAAAAAAAAATTGAAATTGGAGGCACACTATATACATATTTTTTCAAATTCCAGATGAGTCTGTGTATTGTAAGGGTATTTTTTACGTTTTAAGTACTGATTGGTTCTGTCCCTTTAATTCTGTTCCCTTTCATTATTACCATTCGATGTAATGAGGTGCCTTAAAATCTAGTACCCATCCCCCTTTGTGCTGCTAAGACCCATATTCTTGAGTGATCTCAGAGACATGCCTGCTGCACAATGGAGGAAGGGCTAAAATGTTTCAACTCTGTGACACACGTTCACTCAGGGCACTCCATTGAAGACTTCATTTTAGCTAGGATGTAAGTATTGATTTGCCCTATTTCTTGTACACTCTGGGGTGTCATCCATGTGCTACAACATGGCAATCGGAGTGCCACCCCATATCACATGTTGCACATTTAGGCTACTGATGTGTAATTTTGATGTTTTTTTTATTTTTAAAAAACTTTATTTAATTTTTGTACACTTTTTTATAGTTCCCATAGGGAACTATAACAAGCAATCATCTGATTGCTCATATCATAGACTCCAATGCATGTCAGGATTGACCACGGCATCCGAGGGGTTAAATGTCCGCGATCGGCATTACTGCCGGTTGTGGACATCAGCCGCGGGTGTCTGCTGTAGTAATCAGCAGTGCACCCGCAGCCATGACGCCCGCTTTGCTCAGGAGTGGGCGCCATCTTTAAAAGCGCACCCAGTGCCGTACTATTACGGCGCTGGGCGCAAAGTGGTTAAAAACATACTGCGCTAGCACAAGTTATGCTTTTTCACATACCAAAGCTTCCTAAAATAGTCTGTAATTGGGGATTGATACTGTTTAAACACACAGTGTGGGAAAAGAAATGTGGATTGTTGGGGGACCAAGTGTTCAAAAATTATGGCGTGATGAGGTCAGAATACCTGCCCATATGACACGTACAAATATTGTCAGAAGAAAAAGTGGCTGGTTGTGAACGAGCCTCTAAAAAATCTCCCTTTTAATTGGGAGCAGCAGCAGTGCAGTGTGAATGTGGAAAGGGTATGGTATTAGAGGCACATGGCCGCAATAGTATCAGCAGCAGAGGCAGCATATATTGGAACATACAGGGCTATAGATCGGCTGTCTGTGGGTGGTAGTAGTGGCAGATGCGTAGTGTTAATAGCGGCAGCAGGGGATTAGCAGCAAGGAGTAACAGCAGCAGCAGCCATATGGTACATGTTGGCAGGCAGGTAGTAGCCTGATGGAGGCAGCAGCAGCCATACGGAACATGATGGTAGGCAGGCAGCAGCAGTGGCATGATAGAGGCAGTGGCATGATGGAGGCAGCAGCAGCCGTATGGAACATGTTGGTAGGCAAGCAGCAGCAGTGGCATAATGGCGACAGTGGCATGATTTAGGCAGCAGAAGCAGCAGCCTTACGGAGCATTATGGTAGACAGGCAGTAGCAGTGGCATGATGCCAGAAGTAGCATGATGGAGGCAGCAGCTGCAGACATATGGAACATGATGGTTGGCAGGCATCATGATGGTAGGAAGGCAGGCAGCAACAGTGGCATGATGAGGCACCATCAGCAAGAACAGATCTATTCATCAGCCTTTGCCTGAGGAGTGTGAAAATCCTCCCGAATCCAGGCTTTGTTCATTTTGACAAAAGTGATGTTTTGGACACTGGTGGAGGAAAACGTGGTCCATTTGGGTGTCATCTCGTCCCCTGCAGAGTTGAAAAGATGCCACTGGAGGCTGGGCAAGAAAGAAAAAAGACAGTGGCCAGTTCGGACCACTGTTCAAGTCTGCCTGTCCAGAAATCCATGGGGAACAGGGTATGCGCTGGAGGCAGGCCAGAGTGTAGGTAGGCCCAGGGGAGCACCCAAAAATTTTGCTTGGGGGGAAGGGGCGAGGAGAATAAAGGTGGTATGCAAAGCATGCCAAGCAAAATTTGAAGCCCCTTACATTATTATAAGCCCCTCTAACTTATAATAGGCCTCTCCCAACAAGCACAATACAGCTGAAACTATATAACTATACTGGCATAATGTCTAAAGGAGGACACCTACAGCAGGATTAAGAGCAACGTGTTTCGTGTTTTATGGCTAGACGCTTAATCAGGTTCAGATTACAATCTTGTTGCCTGTATAGATCAGGATTAATAATAATCCTGCTCTATACAGACACCAAGAATGTACTCTGAATCTGATGAGGCGTCTAGCCGTAAGACACGAAACGCGTTGTTCTAATGATAAAACTTGGGAATTCTTGTTCACCCTGAAGTTCCAAGTGTCGTCATTTTGACAGCACTACCAACCACTCAGCTTTTCTGAGGTTCTGAGTGGTCATAGACCATAGACACATTCTCCGCCTCCTTATTTAGCACACACACACACACAAAATACCTCAACTCAAATTACTGGTAGTACATAGGATACCACCAGAGCCTTGTATCAAAACCAAAAAATCACTGCCATTTATTTACTGCTCCTACATCTGCATATACAGTGCCTTGCGAAAGTATTCGGCCCCCTGGAACTTTTCAACCTTTTGCCTCATTTCAGGCTTCAAACAAAAAGATATAACATTTTACATTTTTGGTGAAGAATAAACAAATGGGTCATAATTGTGAAGTGGAACGAAATTTATTGGATCATTTAAACTTTTTTTGTAATAATAAAACTGAAAAGTGGGGCGTGCAAAATTATTCGGCCCCCTTGCATTAATATAAAATCAGTTTTGCACACCTAGAGACTGAAATTCTTGCCCATTCTTCCTTGCAAAACAGCTCAAGCTCTTTGAGGTTGGATGGAGAGCGTTTGTGTCACGCTCTGGTGTGGAGGGAATAGCCACACCGAGCCTACGAAGTAAGGGAAAAGACCAAAACCAGGGAAACGGTACCCTCCTGCAGGGAACCCTGAAACTAGGCCCTGACTGACTACCAGTATGAACAAGCCTTAGTTGTAGGAGAGTTCATACACAGGAACCTAATAATAAATTCACCCTAAAGAACCCTGCAGCTAGTGACACAGGAAAGAGTCAACCCGTTCCTCCAAGAGTAAGGACGAACAGGATACTGCAGAAGGAAAACCACAAAAGGGAAAATGTCACTTATCTTAAAGTAGATATCGCAGCAACCGGATCTCAGCAGAGATCCACACCACACACTACAAAGTAGGCAGAAAGTATAAACCGCAGTGAATCCTGGGAGAAGAAGGAATAAATAGAGGAAAGACAATTACCACAGCCACAACAGCTGAGGGGAAGAGGTGTGGTAAACAGCAACCAAACCAAGAGAAAAGCATGTCAAATTATGTCACTTTTGAAAGCCGCGCAGAACGTCTGATACCAGACGCAAGCCCACTCGTGACAGTTTGTGAACAGCAGTTTTCAGCTCTTTCCACATATTCTCAATTGGATTCAGGTCTGGACTTTGACTTGGCCATTCTAAGACTTGGATACGTTTATTTTTGAACCATTCCATTGCAGATTTTGCTTTGTGTTTGGAATCAATGTCTTGTTGGAAGATAAATCTCCGTCCTAGTCTCAGGTCTTTTGTAGACTCCAACAGGTTTTCATCCAGAATGGTCCTGTATTTGGCTCCATCCATCTTCCCATCAATTTTAACCATCTTCCCTGTCCCTGCTGATGAAAAGCAAGCCCAAACCATGATGCTGCCACCACCATGTTTGACAGTGGTGATGGTGTGTTCAGGGTGATGAGCTGTGTTGCTTTTACGCCAAACATATCATTTTACATTGTTTCCAAAAAGTTCGATTTTGGTTTCATCTGACCAGAGCACCTTCTTCCACATGTTTGGTGTGTCTCCCAGGTGGCTTGTGGCAAACTGTAAACAAGACTTTTTATGGATATCTTTGAGAAATGGCTTTCTTCTTGCCACTCTTCCATAAAGGCCAGATTTGTGAAGTGTTCGACTGATTGTTGTCCTATGGACAGACCACCTCAGCTGTAGATCTCTGCAGTTCATCCAGAGTGATCATGGGCCTCTTGGCTGCATCTCTGATCAGTCTTCTCCTTGTTTGAGATGAAAGTTTAGAGGGACGGTCGGGTCTTGGTAGATTTGCAGTGGTCTGATACTCCTTCCATTTCAATATGATCGCTTGCACAGTGCTCCTTGGGATGTTTAAAGCTTGGGAAATCTTTTGGTATCCAAATTCGGCTTTAACTCTTACACTCCCAGCGCCGTACATGTACAGCGCTGGAAGCCGGGACGCAGCTCAGGGGTCCGGCAGTGGCCGATAGCCGGACCTCTGCTGTATGCACCAGCATCGGTGAAAACACCGATGCCGGTGCATTAACCCTCACACTGCCGCGGTCAGCGCTGACCGCGGCATGTGCGATGCCGGCGCTGGGAGGGAGAGCCCATCGGGTCCCCGCGCTGCTGTGACGGGGACCCGACAGCAGGGAAGGCAGCCTTCTACGGAAGCCTGTGAGATCCAGCCCCCTGGATCTCACAGGCAGAAAGCTTTAAGTGTATTACACTGTGTAATACACTTACAGCCAATGCATTACAATACAGAAGTATTGTAATGCATTGTGCAGGGGATCAGACCCCCAAAAGTTGAAGTCCCAGACTGGGACAAAAAAATAAAGTAAAAAAAGAAGTTAAAAAAATAAAGTTTAACAAAAAAAAGAACAGTTTCAAGTAAAAAAAAAAAAAGCGTCATTTTCCCAAAATAAAGTTAAAAAAAATTGTAAAAAATAGGGTAAAAAAGAAAAGCAGGCATATTAGGTATCGCCGCGTTTGTATCGACCGGCTCTATAAAAATATCACATGACCCACCCCGCTAGGTAAACTCCGTAAAAAATAAAAACAATGCAAAAAAAGCCATTTTCTGATCACCTTGCCTCACAAAAAGTGTAATACCAAGCGATCAAAAAGACGTATTTACCCCAAAATGGTACCAATCAAACCATCATCTCGTCTCGCAAAAAATTAGACCCTACCTGAGACAATCGCCCAAAAAATAAAAAAATAATGGCTCTCAGAAAATGGCAACACAAAAAAAGATTTTATTCTGTTCAAAAATGTATCTAATGTGTAAAACTTAACAAAAATGAAAATGTTAGACATATTGGGTATCACCGCGTCCGTAACAACCTGATCTATAAAAATATCACATGATTTGTCCCTTCGGGTGAATGCTGTAAATCTAAAAAAAAAAAAAAAAACTATGTCAAAACAGCTATTTTTTTTTCACCTTGACTCACAAAAAGTGTAATAGCAGGCGATCAAAAAATGGTACCAATGAAAACTTCACCTCATCCTGCAAAAATTGAGCCCCCACGTAAGACAATAACTCAAAAAAATAAAAATCAATGGCTCCCGCAAACCAATCCATCAAAATCTGTGCTGCAAAATCCATATGGCACTCCTTCTGTTCTGAGTCCTGCCATGTGCCCCCACAGCAGTTTACCACCACATATGGGGTGTTTCCGTATTCAGGAGAAAATGGGTAACAAATTATGGGGTGCTTTTCTCCTGTTACCCCTTGTGAACATGAAAAATTTGGGGCTAAAGCAACATTTTATTGGAAGAAATGAAACTTTTCATTTTCACAGCCAAGTGTTTTCAAATTCCATAAATTCCATAAAAGGGGTCAAAGTGGCCAGTACCCCCCTTAATATATTCTTTAAAGGGTGTAGTTTCCAAAATGGGGTCACTTTTTGAGGGTTTCCACTGTAGGGGTACGTCAGGGTCTCTCAATTACAAAATGGTGCCTAAAAACCATTCTAGTAAAATCTGCCTCGAAAATCCATATGGCACTCCTTTCCTTCTGACCACTGCCACAAACCCATAGAGATGTTTACCACCACATATGGGGTATTTCTGCAAACTGCAGAATCAGAGTAATGTATATTGAAGTTTAGTTTGCTGTTAACCCTTGCTGTGTTGCAAGAAAAAAAATTATTAACGTGAATAATCTACCAAAAAATTGAAATTTTGAAATTTCACCTCCATTTTCCTTTAATTCTTGTGGAACACCTCAAGGGTTAATAAAGTTTGTAACATCAGTTTTTTTATAATTTGAGGGGTGTAGTTTCTAAAATGGGATCATTTATTAGTGTTTTCCATTAGGTAAGCCTCCCAAAATCACTTTATAACTGAATTGGTGCTCAAAAAAATGGTTTTGGAAATTTTGATGAAAATTTTAAAAATGGCTTCTAAACTTTTGAGGTTTCTCACATCCAAAAAAGTAAAATTACATTTATAAAATGATGCCAACATAAAGTATACATATGGGGAATGTAAAATAATAACTATTTTTGGAGGTATTACTATGTATTTTGAAAGTAGATAAATTGACATTTTGAAATTTGCAAATTTTTTGCTAAATTTGGTATTTTTTTATAAATAAAAATGAAATATTTTGCCACAAATTTACTACTGTCGTGAAGCACAATATGTGACGAGAAAACAATCTTAGAATGGCCTGGATAAGTAAAAGCGTTCTAAAGTTATTATCACATAAAGTGACACATGTCAGATTTGCAAAAATCAGCCTGGGATTTAAGGTGAAAAGTGGCTCAGTACTGAAAGGGTTAAACTTCTCCACAACAGTATCACGGACCTACCTGGTGTGTTCCGTGGTCTTCATGATGCTCTCTGTGCTTTAAACAGAACCCTGAGACTATCACAGCGCAGGTGCATTTCACAATTGTGACCCACTTGTTGTTGATTCTTCACCAAAACTTTAAAATGTTATATCTTTTTTTTTTTAAAGCCTGAAATGTGGCAAAAGGTTGAAAAGTTCCAGGGGGCCGAATACTTTCGCAAGGCACTGTATATATAGGCTGCTCCTACATCTATGTATCATACATGTACATACTCAGACCTCCCATGTGCCCCTCTTTTGGAGGGACAGTCCATCTTTTTGACCCAAGTCCCTCTGTCCCTCTTTGCTCTTTTTAATCTAAGGTATAGATTTGCATTATTACATTCACAAATTGACCCATAAAGTGTTTGTTTGGTTTGGTTGTATATTATTTCATTATTTGATGCCGTTGGGATTTTAGAAATTTCTATATTTAGATGTTTTTGCACCATTTCGTAATAGAAAACTATTGAAGGGTATAGATATGCAGGAAAAATGGAACATAAATGTCCCTCTTTGACCATTCAAAAAGTTGGGAGGTATGTATTCTGCTACTCCCTCTGTATGCACACATAGTGCAGTATATTCAGGCAGGAGCAGGATATAGATGTATACATAGGAGCAGTATACATACTGTAAGTGTACAGTACAAGTTGCAATATATAGACATAAGTAAATACTAGCATATTATCATCAATCAGTCTCCAACTGCAAGGCAGGGCAACCAAAAGGGGGAAACATATATGATTTTTGAGAGTGGAGTCTGGACTTTAACAAGGTCAGCATATACCGTTTACTCTGTCCGTACCATTCTAGGGTGGACAGCGACCCGCAAGACAGGGTTGACAGTGTACAGATCAACTAACAAACAATGGCACTTTCACCACACATATCTATGTTTCTCTTTGGCAAACAGAGGAATGTACAAAAGAGCAACACAGATCCAGACTGAAATTAAGCTGTGACTATGTGTACTGTGTGTATTGGAGAAATGGACTTGAATGGAGGGAGCTGAGAAAGAGTTTGCCTTGTTTGTTGCAAACTGGCAATATGGTGTCACTCAGTGAGTGCCAGTGTGTAACCATATTGTCAGGGTAGTTTTTAGACAAAATGTGGCACTGGGCTAAATCAAAAGTGGGGCCCCAAATCTTGTAATACTGTACTAACAATACAGTTACATTCTGTTGATTCCTGCCCTCTCTCACAGATTTACACCCCATAAAGCTCCTCACACAGATCTTCACCCACATGACCCCAGAATACTCTACATGCTCCCTCCTCTCACAGGAATGAGTTCTCTTCCCTCACAAAAAGCTGCAGCAATGGAGCGGATCGTCGTACAGCATGTACCCCAGCACTGCTGCATACAACTAGACCCTCCCTCACATGGCTGCTTGCAGGCATACACAGCCCCTCTCTCCCAAAGTACCCGCACAAGCTCCAGTGTCCTTGCAAAAAGAAAGCTCTGTCCTATAAACATTTGGTCATGTGACCATTAATCCCTTTCTTACATTCGCCGTAAATGTACAGCAGGTACGATAGCAACAGAGTGCCTAATGTTTTATACAGAGGGTACCCGAGGCCAATGTCCACAATCTACGGCAATGCTGACCTGGACATTTAACCACTCAGATGCTGTGATCAAAAGTCACCACGGCATCTGAGAGAGTTAAAAAACGGAAGCGAGAGCTTCCTCTTCAGGTATGCTTTTTCCCAGCGGAGATGGGGGAAAGCACCCTGTTCTAAAAATAAGCCGCAGCTTGTACTAGGTTTCCAGGCTCATTGTTAGTATATCCCAGTTCAGGCCACTAGGAGGCAGCACTGAACTGTGACATATTGATTTCTATACAGAATAATGGAGAAATTTACATGATTCTGTATAAGATGCAATCTGATGATTACAAGTTGTGGTCCACTTTGGGACCTAACAAAAATAAAGCAAAAATAAAAAAAATTTGAAAATGTAAAAAAAAATAAAAAATTCAAATCACCCCTTCTTTCACCAAAATAAAAATAAACAAAAAAATAACATTATGGGTATTGCTGCATGTGAAAATGCCCATACTATTAAAATATTTAAAAAACATTATTCCATATGGTGAATGGTGTAGCAGAAAGTGCCATTTTTTCATCACATTATCTCCCATGAAAATTGAATAAAAAGTGGTCAAGTCATACACACCCCACATATCTCTGTAGACATAACTATAAAAAAGTTATGTCTACAGGGTCAGAATATCTCAATGAAAAGAAAAAAATATTTTTTTTCCAAAGTGATGTTTATAGCACTAACTGAGGCTGGGCTTCCTGCAGTGAGTGGGCCTATAGAAGTCCTGAGCAAGGGTGGTGTTAGGGTTGCCACCTTTCCCAACAAAAAATACTGTTTACACAAGTTAAAAAGGTTGGCGTGGATTAACATGGGTGTTATTTGATCATATTTTATGTTTTGCTCCATTTTTTTTCAGTAAAATCAAGCTTTTCACTGTTGGGGACACCCTGTGTATTTAATTTTTATTTAGTCTCTATTTTTAAAATGTTTCTGTGGGGCACTGGGCAATTGCAACCAACAAGGCACTTTCTTAATCAGCTGGCTGGGAGTAGCCACTGATCAGGCGCCACAGTCTGCCCCAACCCTTTACTAACCCCTCATACCCACTATGCTGTCGTCTCCTCCTCACAGACACTTGCTGAGTCACAGTCACTGCCTGCACCAACGGCATAGCCCTGGCTGCTCCACAAATACGCTGCTCCCGGACACTTCCATCGCACTTTCCAGTGAAAGAGCAGATTAGATTGCCGCCAGCTACAGCCTAGCACAGCGCGGGAAGGATAGCCGTGCTTTCATTGGTCACTGTGGGACTCCTTCTTCACTTTTGGTCTCCATTGGCACGCCTGCTGCCTGGCTGCTACATAGTGATCCCTGCACTGTGATGGCAGTGTTAGAAGCAGCACAGGGATAAAAAAAAAAAAAAATCGGACTGCTTTTAGGAGGAGAGGATCCAGACAGGCAGGAGGTTGTGGATTGCTGATTTGCCTCAGCCTGGTGCGGCAAGTGAAAAAACTGCTCCATCACGTTGTTGAGACTGAACTGGCTGCTACTGCTGCTTGTGGCAGCGGAAGGTGGGTGACTCTGCAGGGGGCAGTGAGGGGCCTCCCTTTCAGACATGCTGGTGACAGGCAGCTGCTCTCCGAAAGCTGCAGCAAGTTGCGTACACAGTTTTTCCTGGTAATAACGTAATTTGGCCCCTCTTTTAGAAGAGGGAAATTATTCCCCCATTTTGCTTTGATAGTGAAGGTCAAAAAGCATGGCTATCCAGTAATCAGAGTGCCTGATGTCAATGATACACCTGTCACTGAGTAAGCAAGCGAGTATAAAGGTTGCCATTGTCATCATCATCCTGTTGCTCCTCCACCTCTGTCTCCTCGTCCTCCTCCAGTGGCAGTCCTCACCCTCATCTTCCTCCTCCATGGAAGTCCCTACTTGTGTAAAGCGTTCCTCGTCACGTAAGAATGGTTGATATGCAAGGACAGTCTTCTGGACATTGTTAGCACCTTGCACAAGCCAGTGTAATTTTTTAAAAAGCATTACATAACTAGGTGAATGACGTGCACCATGCAGGGGGCATGTGTTATTTCTTCCAGGTTCATGGCGGCCACAATGTTGTGGCCATGGTCGCTTACCACCTTGCCCAGTTGGAGTTGGCATGGTGACAGCCAGCGGAAAATTTGCTGCTTGATATGCTTTAGCAATTTCTCGCTTCTGTGTCTACTCTTGCCCAGGCTGATCAGCTCCAACACTCCATGCCAACGCGTGACTTGACACATGTGATAGGAAGAAAAGGTAGTGGGAGTGATGCTGTGCCCTGCTGCTGTTGGGCACTGGAGCATGTACATGAAGGTGGAGGAGGTGAAGGAAGCGGATAAGTGCCTGGTGTGGGAGCCTGGCTGACACAATCGTAGGGGGGTCAAGACGACCTGGCCTTGTTGCTGGGGTGCTTCCTCACCACAAAAAACATTGACCCAGGGGGCCGTGAAAAACATGTACTGTCCCTGCCCAGATTCACTGCCACATGTGAGTACAAGACCGGGATGGCTTTTTAGGAGAAATAATGCCAGCTAGATATCTTCCAGCGAGCCTGAAAAAACGCCAAAAGCTCCCTAAATGCAGCAGACTCTACTAAATGTTATGGCATTGACTGCAGCACCAGCAACTTGGCCAGGTCGGAATTAAGCTTGAGCACCAGTGGATTACTGGGCGTGAAGAGTTGTTTCCTGGCCACGCATTCCATTATCGATGATTGTTGATGCACCGCAGGAAGAGGAGGAGTCTGAGCATGACAAGCAGAAAGTGATGATTATGTGATAGACAGCTTGCACAGGGCAATACTTTTTTTTTTTTTTGAATTCTTTATTTAAGTTTTCAAATAAGTAAACATTTCCGGGGTCGCAGCCCCAATAAAACATATGTCCAATAAAACAATTTCTGAATCCCACTCGATCGAGTCCGTCTGCTTTTGACATTGTATTTTGGATCATATCATCGAGAAACCACAAATATAGTGCAATTAAATCAGTGGGGGGGGAGGGGGGGAAGGGACCCCCAACCTCCCTACTCTGCTCCCTCCTACCCAGCCGCCTCACACCAGAAGTGCTTTAAACTCGTCAGTGTCCTGGAACATTAACCAATGTTGCCAGGTTTTCCTAAATTTCGTGGACGTGTTCCTTAGCGATGAGGTAAGATCCTCCATCCTCATAACCTCCTGCAGTTTGTTTATCCACATGGGTATTGTGGGCGCCGAGGTCGATTTCCATGTGCACGGAATACAGGCTCTCGCAGTATTTACCATATGTCTTATCACAGACTTTCTATAAGTGCTAACTGGTATGTCACTGTGATGAAGCAGGAAGAACGCTGGAGTCTTAGGCAATTTGTACGATGTGAACTTTGAAGAGATACTCCACACTTGCTGCCAAAAATTGGTCAACACCGGACACTTCCAGAACACGTGGAGCATCGTGCCCCTCTCTCTCCCACATCGCCAACAAATAGGAGACGCCGTGGGGAACAAGGACTGTAGCTTCGAGGGTACCATGTACCACCTGGAGAGGACCTTGAATCCCATTTCTTGCATGTTACTAGCGATTGAGGTTTTATGTGTAAGTGTGAAGATACTCTCTTTTTGTTCTATTGTGAATTTTAAACCTAAGTCCCGTTCCCAGTTAAGGAGGTATGTAGGGGATGGTTGATCAGTTGGGTTGATTAATGTATTGTACAGATATGAGAGTGCATGTCGGAATTCCCCTCTTCCGTCGCAAAGGCGCTCGAAATCTGTCAGCTTGCGTGAATACAAGCTTGCAGGTGGCAAAGAGTTCAAGTAGTGGTAGAGTTGATTGATATGCCAATCCGACAGAGAGGTGGGTTCCAAGACATTCTTCAACTGGGCTATAGAGATCCACGCCTTAGAGTCTATGAAGTGGTGAGCCCTTAGTCTGTTAGCCTGAATCCAGCGCCTAAATGGACCTGGCTCCAAACTTGGACGAAATGAGGGATTCCCTAAAACCGGGAACATTGGTGATGGCGAAGGGGATATGTCAGGAGAGTCCCTGATGCTCCCTAACGCCTTCAGGGTGGGACCTATCGTGGGATGTGCTCGGGCCCCCAGTGGGATCTGAGGTCCCAGCCACGGCAATGTCACCAAGGGCATTTTCAAAAAGGATTGTTCAATGGCCACCCATTGTTTATTTTGCCCATGTCTACACCAGTCTACAATTCGTAATAAATGAGAAGCTCTGTGATATGAGATAAAGTCAGGCAGTCCTAACCCTCCTTTCAGTTTTGGTCTAAACAGGATTGAACGTGCTATCTGCGCGACCTTCCCTGCCCAGATGAAGCGCGTAAGAGAAGACAAAAGGGTATGAAAGAATAATCTGGGAATATGTATGGGCAGAGCCTGTAAAAAGTAAAGGATTCTCGGGAGGACATTCATCTTGAATATAGCTATCCTGCCAAACCACGAAAAGGTTCCCTTGCTCCATTTGTCCAGATCTGTCTTAATTGTCCTCAATAAGGACGGATAATTTGACAAGTATAAATCTGCGATTGAGGGAGTTAAGTGCACTCCCAGGTATTTAAGGGATGATTTCGCCCATTTAAATGAAAAATTCTTCATTAGGTCTTTTACTAGGTCTGCGGGGAGTGAGATGTTCATTGCTTCCGACTTTTGTAAGTTAATCTTGAAATTAGATAAAGCCGCATAGGTTTTAAGTTCTTTTAGAAGAACTGGGAGGGAAATTTGTGGTTTGGTAAGAAAAAACAGAAGGTCGTCCGCATATGCCGCTACTTTATAAGATGTACCCTGTAATTCAACTCCTGCGATGTCCCCATTGGCCCTTATCCTACAAAGAAGGGGTTCGAGGCATAAGATAAAAATCAACGGAGAAAGAGGACATCCCTGCCTAGTTCCATTGCCAATAAGGAAGGGGGAAGAGTAGTGACCATTTACTTTCACCAAAGCCGACGGATTGGAATACAAGTTCCCAATGCGGGCTAACATCCTTTCACCCAGTCCAATGTGACTCAAAGTTTCCTTCATGAACGACCAATCCACCCTATCAAAGGCTTTGTTGGCGTCAGTGGATAGCAAAAACATAGGAAGCTTGGACGTAATTGCATGATATATCATGTTAATAGCCTTTGTGGTATTGTCTCTGGCTTCCCTTGAAGGCATAAAGCCTGTCTGGTCTAAATGGATGAGACTTTGCAAATGTGGTAGCAAGCGTGTTGCAAGTATCTTAGAGAACAGCTTTAAGTCACAATTAATGAGCGAAATAGGACGATAGCTCTGACACTGTGTTGGGTCCTTTCCCTCCTTTGGTATCACAGTTATATGGGCTTTCAGGGTATACATCGGTAATTGGCGTATTTCCTCCATCGATTGAAATGCTCGTATAAATTGTGGGGCTAGAATGTCTAAGAAGGACTTGTAGTATGTTAACGGAATGCCGTCTGGTCCTGGCGCTTTCCCCGTCTGAGAGTCCCTAATAGCCGCCACCAGTTCCGTGTGAGATATAGGGGCTTCTAAAGCGGACACTGTCTCCGGAGACAGTCGATCCATACCAGATACAGCGAGATATTCCCTAATAGAAGCAGTATGGTCCTCTGGATTTCGATGTGACGCGGATTGTAAGTTATATAGGGAGTGGTAGTATACCCGGAAGGCCTCGGCTATTTGTTTCGGGACGGTTAATCGTGTACCTGTGGCGGACCATATATGGGGGATGTATGACGCTGCCCTGACCTTTCTCAATGCTCTGGCTAATGTCCTCCCTGGCTTGTTCCCAAATTCATAGTAATGTCGGCGACATTTGAAAAGTGTAGCCTTCGCTTTCGCCAGGCAGATGGACCTAACCTTTTCTCTTAATTGCAGTAGTTCAGTACCCTGTTGAGGATTAAGTGATGCCTTGTGCATGCATTCCAATTCATGTATTTTGGATATTAATTTGGCTAGTTCTGCCGCCCTTTCTTTTTTAAGCCGGGCTCCCATTTTAATGAAGGTGCCTCTGATGTAGCACTTGTGTGCTTCCCAAGTCATAATAGGGTCACTCTCCTGATCTACATTAAGATCAAAGTACTCCACTAAGTCCCTTCTTACCTCAGCCTGCACTTGAGTATCTTGTAATAACGACTCGTTTAATCGCCAGTGCCATTCTCTAGCGTGTAGAGAGGGCAGGGACAGTGACATAGAGATGAGAGCGTGGTCTGAGAACGTGATCGAGTCTATGTGCGCCCCTACTACTGCCTCCAGATTTGTGTGGGGAACAAAAAAATAATCTAATCTTGAATATGAGTCATGTGGGATCGAATAAAAAGTGTAGTCCCTATCCTGTGGATGTACCTTTAGCTTTAGGTCCTTTAGCGTCACCTGCATGGCATGCGTGATGTATGTGTGTCCCCTGGAGGTGTCGTTGGTTGGGTCTAGGGTGACATTGAGGTCCCCTCCAAGTACCAGGATCCCCTCCATAAACTCGTCTAGGCACGCTAGGGTCGAGTCAAGAAACTGAACTTGCTTAACGTTCGGAGTGTAGATGTTAGCCAATGTGATCATTGTACCCGCCAGCTTACCTTTAACAAAAACATATCTACCTGCTTCATCAGAGCGGCACTCCAGCAGTTCCCAGGGGATTGCATTAGAGATCAGTATGGAGACCCCCTTGGTCTTAGAGTCAGGTGAAGTGCTGTGATAGGCATGTGGAAATCTCGCGCCAGTGAGAGGTTGAATCTTATCTGAACGAAAGTGCGTTTCTTGTAGAAAGGCAATTTGGGCCTTTTTCTTCCACAGGAGGCGAAGGAGGGAGGACCGCTTTTCTGGGATATTCAATCCTTGAACATTGAGAGATACAATAAACAGGTCAGCCATCACGACAACCCACTGGTCAGACAATTAGCAAGGCGAGAGGCGACCAGGAGGGGGAGAGAGCAAGGCAAGGAAAGAGAGAGGTAGAAAGAAGAGGATGGACGATGAGAGGGGGCGGGGGGGGGGGGGGGGGGGAAAGATGGGATAGAAAATTAACGGTGCCAACTATTAGACGCACACAATACTCCTAAGTATGGAGATCAACTCTATTAAACTGCGATATTCTAATCAAGGTGACCCCTACTTGTCAATGTTAAGCAGTGTACTAACTGGGGTAAGTGGAACAGCTAGCAGAATAAAAACTCAAATCAACTTCCTTCAGTTGGGCTACCCGGAGAAGCCAACCTGGAACATCAACTGGAGGAAATAATAACATATTTTGCATGCCTGCAGAAACAGAATACTGCCCCAGAACCCAGTATCTCCTACCCCGGATCCCGTCTCCTCCACCTGGGAATCACCACCGTTAGAAATATACTGTGATGCCCGCACAAGGGTGAGCCCCAGATGGACAAGTCCTGTTACTTAGATCCCTTTTCCACTCTGATATAGGATCAGTCCCAGTAAATGATACCGGAGCTGTGTTCCATGTTCCTTCAGCGGGATCTGTCCCTCCGGGTCGGCGAGCCCCGACGCCTCATACGATTCCATGGCGCATCTGATCTCCCCATCTGTTGGCGTCTTGGTGGTGACCCTCTGATGCCTCCTCTCCCTCTTTGAGGTGCAAATCGGCCTCTTCTCCATGCTTCCCCTGTCACCGACGATGCTTCCAGGAGTGGAGGTAGCGTCCAGTCCGGAATGTCCACTGGTGGTATATTTAGGAAATCAAACGCCTCAGGAAGATCAGCCGGGGAGAAAATAGCCAGGGATTGGCCTCCTGGCTTGCGGACGATGATGTGGAAGGGATGACCCCATCTGTATGACGCCCCTGCCTCTTTTACTGCTTCCAAGAGTGGACGTACTATACGCCTCATATTGAGAGTTAGGCGAGACACATCTGGCAATATGGTCAGGGGGACCCCTTCGTAATATATTTCTCCTCTTTCCCACGACTCTCTCAGGATGTCTTCTTTCACTCTGTAGAAGTTAACTCTACAGATGACGTCACGTGGTCTGTCAGGATCTTTGTTTCTCGGGCCCGCCAGTCTGTGCACTCTGTCTAGCTCCAACCCAGAGCCTTTTGGTCTATTTAGGATCTTATTAAAGATGTCTACAACAGTGTCGTAAAGCATTTCCCCGGTTACTGCTTCAGGGAGGTTCCGTATCTTCAAATTGTTACGACGCCCTCTATTCTTCACATCATCTAAGTGGAGGGAGAATTCTGTGAATTGAGCGGTGTGATTATCCAAAGTGCTGGTTATAGCTGTCACGGAGGTTTGCGTTGTTGACATCTGCTGTTCCAGGGCGTTAACTCTGTCTGTAAGGGAGTGCACTGTGTCATTTACTACTTGCAGGGCCTGAGCCTGCTTTTGCTCAATGCGTGCTATTTGCGTTTCTAGATCTGACCTGGTGGGCAGGGCGCGTACCATCTCCCACAATTCTGCCAAGGTCCGGTCTATGGATATTGGGGGGGATCCCCTATGCGAGTTCTCCATTCCTGAGGGCAGTCCCTTAAGGATCGGTGGAAAGTCCTGGCTAAGGTTGACTGAGGCCTGTGAGTCTAAGCCTCCTGGGGCGGCCCGGCCAGAAGGAAGCTGCTCCACATCCTCCGGGGCTTCTCCTCTGGTAAGCATATGTGTCCCTACTTGCTGGCATGACTGACCTTGCAGCGGAGATCGGCGTGCCGCTGCTGATGTGGGGCCCGCTTGATTCCCGCCATGCGTGCCTGCGGCCTGCTGGTCTTGAGTGCCGCGTCCGCTCCAGGGTCCTTCTTCCCCTTCAGGAAGATCTCCTACCTCCGCTGCCGCTGCTGGGTTTCTGAAATCCGGTAAGGATCGGTCTTTCACAGGCCCACTTTTATCTGGCGCCGATGGTGTGAACGGCTCAGCCGTGATGCGCAGTGGTGTAAGTTGTGTTGCCATCTTGCCGGCCTCCCGCCTCGTCTCACTCCCGGCGGTGGAACGGAGGAACCTCCCGATAGACTGTTCCGGGGTTGCCACAGGGTGATTCTTGGAGCGTTTCCCTTTAGACATGTCCCGTTTTGGGGCCTGAGGGATATGTTAATTCCTCTGATTGCTGAGGATTGCTCCGGAGCCCAGACTGCACACGTCTTCACTCCTCCATGCCGAAGCCACGCCCCCCACAGGGCAATACTTCTGTCTTCTGGCAGTATGGAGAAAAACTGCCAGACAGGAGGCAGCCAAGCACGGCTTAGCTCTGGCATGTTTTGGTCCTAATACACCCACAGTATTAGCGGCATTGCAGCGGGCCCCTGGGATAGAGGATGAGAATAGTAGTAGCCCTGATGTAGTGTAGTTGTGTCATGGTGTCCTACCTCAGATCGCCGCTCCCTGGAGTCCGTTGCAGTGAAAGATGTAGCACTGAAGAATGAGCCCATTGCTGGACATAAAGCTTGGTGCAACGTAGAACTTGAAAGTGCATACAGTTGCACCTGGCTTTAGTGCAATTTTTGTCTGGCATTAGCTTAAGAGATATGGTGGCAGATGGGATGGCTGCAGTTCTGCACTTAGATGTGGCTGGCCTAGTAGTTGTTTGGTGATGAAGGTGTTTTTGACCCATTACCCCTCTCCTCAAAGCCATCTCTGTAAAAACAATGCCCCAGTTCACTCTGCTGTCTCAGATACAAAGATTTTACTTGAGTCCTTACTCCAGTTCTGGGGAGTGGGTGCTCTAGGAGCTGCTTCCTCACTCTCCGGTAGGAGGCAGTATCTGGATCCTGACTCTCAGAAGTGGTCTTGCAGAGTTGGTGCTCTAGGAGTGGCTTCCCTACTCTTATCCACTATCAGGACAGGGCCTCTCTCTTCACCTCTCTGCCTGTGACTATAGAATCCTGAATCACACTAGACTCCACTTCCCGGCAGGAAGTCAGACAAGTCCACTCTCCTAGGAGGGGTAGAATAGATTGATTAAGCCCTGTTAAAGCCTGCCATTTCCACACTAATTGCATGGGGTTCCCAGCCTCCTCCTGAACCTCCTCCTCAGGACAGTTCAAATGCTGACTGCCCTGACACAAGTCAGTACAGGCAGACTCTCTTGACTCTTGTGGCGGTGTTTTCTTGCCATTTCTTAGGAACAAGGAAGACGCCCCACTAGGAAGGAGCAGTGAAGACAGAATGGACTGTTCTGAAAGACTTCTCTGGGGTTGCAAGGGGGAGGAGCAGGAGGAATGCCGTGAACCCTGGGTCCATGGCACAGTGTCAGACTTAGAAGTCACCTACATGTCATCCTGCTGCAACCGAGAGGAGAAGTGAGCCATCCAATCAACAATCTCATCCACTTTCTCCTCAATGATAATGTTGCTCCTTTCCGAAGCCAGGGACAATGGCGGCCTACTACAACTGCTTCTCGACAAATAGCTGGTGCTGCTACTGCCCATATTCTGGCTCTGGGAGAACAAGGTCTGGCCCTGGGTCTTTTGTTTGCAACTCTTCTGTATTCCTGACATTTTTTGTCCTAATGTACACAGTCACAGTACTGACAATTGACTTTGGAAATAATATTTGTGCCACTAACATATTTGGGCCTAATGTCTAATGTGCATTCAAATACACAGATTCTGAAAACAGCTCTCAAGTGTAAAAGTTGTCAACCTACTATCAGATTACAACACCCCCACACTTGAACTGTTTAGAAATGCCCTGACACAGATTTCGGCCTAGTATTTCCCGTTATCACTCAGATTTCAAACACTACTTTGCACACTTGTAATGATAATAATAATAATCTTTATTTCTATAGTGCCAACATATTCCGGTCTGGTCTATTGCCAGCATAATGGATCCGTCCGGTTTCCATTGTCCATTGTCCAGGAGTCCTTTCTTGCATAACAGAAACCGGATGGATCCATTATGACGGCCATAGACTTCTATTATGACAGAATGCATAACTGAATGCCTCTAAAGGCAAGTTGCGCATTTATGACCGGGGGAGCAAATCCTGCACATGTGGTCCGCTGCTGAATGTAATCCCCAGCAAAAATGCCTACAATGGAGGATGCTCTCCCTGCCTTCAAAAAGCCATAACTGTTTTATTTTTCTGTTCACATAGCTGTATGATGGCTTGTTTTTTGCGGGACAAGTTGTACTTTCCAACGCCACCATTTAATATTGCATATGGTGTAGTGAGAAGCGGGGAAAAAATTCCAAATCGGGTGAAATTGCAAAAAAAACGCTATTCCGCTACAGTTCTACGGGTTTCTTATTTCCAACGTTCGATGTTCATTAAAACTGACCAGTTACTTTCATTTTACTGATCAGTACGAATCCGGCGATACCTAATATGTATAGTTTTTCCTGCGTTTTGATAGTGATAAAATAATTATAAAGTTGGCCTTTTTTTTTTTGTCATATCTTGACCCCTATAACTTTTTGGTATTTATGTGTACGGAGCTGTATGGGGGCTCATTTTTTGCGGGGTGATCTGAAGTTTTTATTGATACCATTCTGGGGTGTGTATGACTTTTTGATCACTTTTTATTTATTTTTTTTTAGAAAAAAAAGCACACAATTCGCGTATTGGAATTTTTTTTTTTATATTTTAAAAGTACGGGCGTTTTCGGTCACGGTGATACCCATGATGTCTATATTTATTGTTATTTAGGTATTTATTTTTTAATTATACGGAAAGGGGGGGGGATGATTTGAACTTTTATATATTTATTTTTTATATATATTTTTTAACATTTTTTAAAATTTTTTTTGTGATTATTTTAAAGCTCAAATATGAGCTAATATATTGTGTTTTTTATTTTTTTCTTTATGAGCAATCAGGGATTTACTAGATGGAGATAAATCCAAGAATTGCTCATTTCTTATACTGGCCTGCCATCTAGTGGCCAGAATAAGAATTGCAGTTTGAAAACTGTAATCCTCACCAGCGAGGATTACAGTTTTCATATGGTGTACAGACACCCCGATTGGCCACTCGGGGCGTCTGTACACCACCCGGAAGCGTACGCTTCCGGGTTCAGACGCATCCTGATGCCGTGATCACGTGTTAGAAACAGCAGAGACTTGCCGGCCATGACGCCCACCGCATGGGCGAGCAGGCGTCATGTCCCCGCACCGCACCAGCGCCGTACATGTACGGCGCTGGTACTGTAAGGGTTAAAATGAGACTTTCGCCAATATATTCTTATATCAAGAACATACCGGAGCCCGAGCACCCCGTCAAGGTATCTCAAGTGGCACGGGACCTAACGCTCACCCTACTATGGTATAGGTAATTGCAGATAGGGGCATGAAGTCCGACACACAGCAACCAGCTCCCAGTTACCTCCAGCGTGACTGTGACTGTGTACAAACAACCATACCCATACTGTCTCATAAGTCTCACACTTCAACCTATATATTTAGAACAGCGTTCACTGTGTATTATTAATAACATGATAACTTTATTCTGTGGGTCAGTACAATTACAAACATGCCAAATAACTTGCACAATAAAAACACTTTTACAAAATAATATATTTGTATATTCAAGAGATTCTATTTGTATGACTATGTTGCACCATTCCTTTATTCCTGCTAGAAGTTATGAAAGAATTGCTAGCAGTTTGCAATGAAGATCTTGATGGATGATACTCAGGGGTGAGATTCAAATTTTTACAACAACAGGTTCCACAGGTTCCCTACTCAACGGCGGACATGCAGCATCATGACACATGTTTACATATACATCACATATATGCAACACACATACACATAAATACACCATATACAGTGCCTTGCGAAAGTATTCAGCCCCCTGGAACTTTTCAACATTTTGCCACATTTCAGGCTTCAAACAAAAAAAATATAACATTTTAATTTTTTGGTGAAGAATCAACAACAAGTGGGTCACAATTGTGAAGTGGAACGAAATTTATTGGATCATTTAAACTTTTTTTGTAATAAGAAAACTGAAAAGTTGGGCGTGCAAAATTATTTGGCCCATTTACTTTAAGTTCAGAAAACTCACTCCAGAAGTTCATTGAGGATCTCTGAATGATCCAATGTTGTCCTAAATGACTGATGAAGATAAATAGGATCCACCTGTGTGCAATCAAGTCTTCGTATAAATGCACCTGCTCTGTGATAGTCTCAGGGTTCTACATCATGAAGACCAAGGAACACACCAGGCAGGTCCGTGATAGTGTTGTGGAGAGGTTTAAAGCCGGATTTGGATACCAAAAGATTTCCCAAGCTTTAAACATCCCAAGGAGCACTGTGCAAGCGATCATATTGAAATGGAAGGAGTATCAGACCACTGCAAATCTACCAAGACCCGACCGTCCCTCTAAACTTTCATCTCAAACAAGGAGAAGACTGATCAGAGATGCAGCCAAGAGGCCCATGATCACTCTGGATGAACTGCAGAGATCTACAGCTGAGGTGGGAGAGTCTGTCCATAGGAAAACAATCAGTCGAACACTTCACAAATCTGGCCTTTATGGAAGAGTGGCAAGAAGAAAGCCATTTCTCAAAGATATCCATAAAAAGTCTTGTTTACAGTTTGCCACAAGCCACCTAGGAGACACACCAAACATATGGAAGAAGGTGCTCTGGTCAAATGAAACCAAAATCGAACTTTTTGGAAACAATGCAAAACGATATGTTTGGCGTAAAAGCAACACAGCTCATCACCCTGAACACACCATCCCCACTGTCAAACATGGTGGTGGCAGCATCATGGTTTGGGCCTGCTTTTCATCAGCAGGGACAGGGAAGATGGTTAAAATTGATGGGAAGGTGGATGGAGCCAAATACAGGACCATTCTGGATGAAAACCTGTTGGAGTCTGCAAAAGACCTGAGACTAGGACGGAGATTTATCTTCCAACAAGACAATGATCCCAAACATAAAGCAAAATCTACAATGGAATGGTTCAAAAATAAACGTATCCAGGTCTTAGAATGGCCAAGTCAAAGTCCAGACCTGAATCCAATTGAGAATATGTGGAAAGAGCTGAAAACTACTGTTCACAAACGCTCTCCATCCAACCTCAATGAGCTCGAGCTGTTTTGCAAGGAAGAATGGGCAAGAATTTCAGTCTCTAGATGTGCAAAACTGATAGAGACATACCCCAAGCAACTTGCAGCTGTAATTGCAGCAAAAGGTGGCGCAAAAAAGTATTAATGCAAGGGGGCCGAATAATTTTGCACGCCCCACTTTTCAGTTTCATTATTACAAAAAAAGTTTAAATGATCCAATAAATTTCGTTCCACTTTACAAATGTGACCCACTTGTTGTTGATTCTTCACCAAAAATTTAAAATGTTATATCTTTTTGTTTGAAGCCTGAAATGTGGCAAAAGGTTGAAAAGTTCCAGGGGGCCAATTACTTTCGCAAGGCACTGTACATGGTACACATACATAAATACACCACATATACACTACACACACATACCACCCAAGTTTTAAAAAGCCTAAGGAGCTAACCTATGGAATGGAAGGGCTCACCTCCAGCTGCCAGCTGGATCTGTAATTTTAACATCCGGTTCTGGAGAACCTGAGGGAACTGGCTGAATCCCATGCCTGGTGTTACTAGTTGAAGATGTGTCCGGGTGTCCCTGCACTGTCTGACACTACCCAATGCTGACATTGTCAGACTGTGATGATAGATGCTCCAGAACTGCTATTATATTGTGAATGCAAGTAGTGACTAAAAGAGACATGTTAGGAGAGGTGACAGGTCATTATGAATGCAGTGTATCTAGGGTTTCTACATTTCCCAACAAATAATACTAGCCAAGTTTACACTGGTATAAAGGAAGTGTGGTTTGCAGGGCATGGCTTAACATGTTATTTGTTATCTTACAAAAAACTTTCCTGTTATTCTTAAATTAAAATGCAGCCAAAATGATGCAAAAGCAGGTGTTATTGAATGAGTCCTTATGGAGAAGAAAATAACCACAAAGCCAGAAAAAACACATCTCCTACACCTATGAGCCATGCAGTCCTACACAGGAGCACAGCTTGCCCTTGTGATTTGTCTTGTCAAACTAATAAAAATGATTGTTCTTGGTGATAGCTAGTGAGCAAAAAATGTTTTTTTTTTTTGCCTGTCAGAAATCTTTTTCATAGATAAAAAGAAAGAAATACATACTCCTCTATACTGTTAATTAGTTTTGAGCGAATCGAGCTTCGGATCCTAGATCCGAAGTCGATCCGTTTAAAACTTCGCTTGAATGCTGTATGGAGATTTGTCTCCGTATAGCAATCAAATGTTTGGGCTCTGGCGAGTGAAATTAGTTATTCGTGAAATAACTCGGTACCGAAGCTAACATCGGATCCATGTTTTGAAATGGTTTTAAAGTTATTCAATGAAGTCTCGCAAGACTTCGGTGATAACTCACTCCATGTCCATGCATTTTAATGCTGTACAGAGACCCGTCTTTGTACAGAATTAAAACAAAGTGTGGAGTGAATGGGTATTAATAGACAAGTGTTCTGCAGATTTTATGCCAGATCCAGTATGGATATAGGGAAAGTGTAAAAGTGAAACTTTGTTGATGTTTTGGTGAGTGTGGGACAAGTGTTTGGTGTGAGGGTTTTCCAGTTTCATGATATTGATGACTTATCCTCATCAATATCATATTGGTGAGGCTTCTGACTCCCATCACCCCTGCTGATCAGCTGTTTGAAAGGGCTGTAGCACTTGTGTGAGCACTGAGAACCCTTGAATATTTACCTGCACATCAGCTAGATATCACGTCTGATATGGCAGGTAACAGACATACGGCGCAGAAGGGAGGGAAGAGGAATACCCTTTCACTAGGGAGAGGAAGGAGTGGTGACCTCTAGCTCACCTTCCACTGACACCTGGTGTCACGCTCTGGTGTGGAGGGAATTGCCACACCAAGTGTAAGACGGAAGGGAAAAGACCAAACAAGGGAAACGGTCACCTCCTGCAGGGAACCCTGAAACTAGGCCCTGACTGACTACCAGTATGAACAGGCCTTAGTGGTAGGAGAGTTCATACACAGGAACCTAATAACAAACTCACCCTATAGAACCCTGCAGCTAATGACAGAGCAAAGAGTCAACCCGTTTCTATAAGAGGACGGACGAACAGGAGACTCCAGAAGGCAAAACCACAACAGGGAAAAGTAGGATAAACACAATAGGGAAAATGACACTTATCTTAATGCAGATATTGCAGCAACCGGATCTCAGCCGAGAACAACACCACACACAACAAAGTGGGCAGAAAGTATAAACCGCAAGGAATACTGGAAGAGGAAGGGATAAATAGGGAAAAGATAATCACCACACCCACAACAGCTGAGGGGAAGAGGTGTGGTAAACAGCAACCAAACCAAGAGGAAAACATGTCAAATTATGTCACTTTTGAAAGCTTAGCCGAACGCTGCAACCTGATACAGGAACGTTCATGACACCTGGCTGCCCTGACACCCCTAGATGGGCTGCTAAACCTTACGCTGATCACATGCCTCGTCCCTGACTTACCCTGAAATAAGCCCAAGATAGTGAATAGGGCAGTAGGAGCACTAGTCCTCACCATTGACACCTAGGGTAACAAAAGGGAAAGGACAAACAACATCAACAGCACAAACAATCCCCGAAGGGAGACAACAACAACAGGAGAGAACCAAGATCCGACAGCACCAGTTCCAACAGCTCCACAGCAACAGTTGTCCCAACTCCACCTGAGGTCAGAAGATCTGGAAAGAAGGTCTATATCTGGCAATAAGGAAATCAGAAAGGGAAAATATATAGTAGCTGGGAGTGGCTGACAGAGAACAGCTGAAAGGAAAAGCTACAGATGCCTAAATGGGACAAAAAGGATTGCAAACCTAAGTAGGAAAACCTAGATCAGAATCTCTCACCACTAGGTCATGGAGCAATCTCTTGAGAAATCAAACAATTAGCCACCTACTGTGACCTTCTGACCCCAGGCACAACAGGGTCAGCGATAGGTCGTGACACCCTTCTAACACTAGACTGTAGCAGTGGTGCTGTGTAATTACAGCTTCAATCTTCAAGTGGATGGGACAAAACTGTAATGACACTGCATCACAGCTACAAAGCTGATTGGTGGGGGTGCTAGGAGTTGAACCCCCACAAGATGATATTGATGAATTATGCTGAGGATAGGTCATCAATATCATGAAACTGACAACCCCTTTAACTTTTAATTTCTCAGGCTACAGTTAAACTAGTGCCACAAGCCAACAATCTAACCTTTAAAACAAGACCTGAATTGTGGTGCTAGCTGCCATAAAACTGGAGAAAGAGCTTAAGAGCTTTTATAAATTAGATCAGTAGTGGTTGTTGCGGGTTTTTGTAGCTCTTATTGGACTCCATCTCTAAGAGCTGTAATTTGGGCCGTATAGAAGATAGCACAGCAGTACTGATCTTTTCAGCTTTCAAACGAGACCAAATTCAGTTCTAGCCTAAGAAAACAACCCTCAGAAATGCCCCCCCCCCCCCCGCAGCCACAGTCCAAGCACAATTTATTCAGAACAGTTCTGTCCTTTCCTGCCTGAAGGAGCTGTGTTCAGGCTGATCAGTGGGAGGTTAAGTTATAAAGGTCGTGCCTAAGATACCTAAAGCAGAGGAAATTTACAATAAATAAAATATGAAAAATAAAGGTTACTTTTGAAAATAAGTCTGAATCGCTCAATATACAGGTCTGATTGACCCCCTTGCTACACAAACTGCAGAAAATACAAAAGGGAACTTTTCAAAGTGTACTTCTGGTGTTAAGCCACCCAGCTGCATATTACCCTTATATTTTACTGTTATTAAAAGTTAGGGGATAATGCTTCCGCAACTATATTCTTGGGAGTTCTCACATCCGCAAGATATTATTTTTAGACAAAAAGGTGAGAGGTCAGCTTTTCATTCTGTGCAGGATGTGCACTACTATGTTTCACACACAAACCCAGTTTAGCCTGAAACATGGAATTTACGGTATGTTTAACGAATGAAGAATCACTCAAGTAAAGTATTTTATTTTTAGGTTTTATACACATAAAAGATTTGTTGTTCAGAAAAGCACACGATAGATAGATAGATAGATAGATAGATAGATAGATAGATAGATTAAACTTTCAATGGAAAGTTATCAGACTGTATCACGCCTGAGATGTTACAGATGTATTTTTAGTCTTGAGTGACAGTGTGATACTACACTGTTTAATATTTAAAAAGGTTACAAAAATTTGTCTGCAATTTCCCTTTCTGTCATTCCAGCCTTGAAACCTCATTTGAAATTAAAATGCGATAAAACGATGCCTACATCAAGGTAATTATACTGAATGACTGAATTATAGTATAAAAAAGAAGGGCTTAAAATGTTAAAATGTTCTCATTATGCATTTATATGAATTGCACAAAATTTACAGATGCCCTTAAACGGTGCCATGTAAAATTTGAATCATAGAAGGCTGCCGTTTCCTTGAGCATAATATTTCTTGGCCATTTAACTTTATTTCTTTTCAGTCTGGGAGCACAACCTACTATAGACCATTTTTCATATAAGAGACTCTGTGAAGCAGACACTTCTGTTCAGAATTTTACAATATTTGTCCTGGAAAGGCGCCAAAGCTTGGGCTAAACCAGGTCAGAACCTACAGCTTTCTACTCAGATCTTGATGCAGTGTTAATAGGCAATGTGAATTTGTAAAAATTCTACAGACAGATTAAACCACATGTAATCCATATAAAGAATGTCTAGGCATTGCAAAGAAGAACTGACAATCAAATTCTATGATGTAAATATAGCAACAGCAACAGGAGTCAGTTCATATCAATGTATTTATCACAGCCTTTTGGAGCAATGCCTTATGAGCCAGTGTTCTAGGTATGGCTCAGTCAATGTATTGTCTGCTAGTGATAATATAGCAAGCATCATGACATCTAGGCTTTGTACCCGGTGTCTATACTCCACAGCAGGGGTACTCAAGTACTTTTGGTGAAGGTCCACCTACCTGAGTCTGCTGTAGGATGAAGGTCCAAGCTGCAAAACAAAAAAATATATAAGGAGGGACAACACCCCTTCGGAAGAATAATGCCCTCTGTGCCCCCTTCACATTATCAATGCACATTGTGCCCCTTTAACATTTGCAATACCCATTGTGCCCTTTCCAGAATAAAAATGCCCATTGTGCCCCCTCCAGAATAAAAATGTCCATTGTGTCCCCTCCAGAGTAAAAATTTCCATTGTTCCTCCTTCACATTAGTAATGCCCTCTGGGCCCCCACCACAGTAGTAATGCCCTCTGTGCCCCCTCCAGAGTAAAAATGCCCTCTGTGCCTCCTCCAGAGTAAAAATGCCCTCTGTGCCCCCTCCATAGGTATAAAGTCCTCTGTGCCCCCTCCATAGGTATAAAGTCCTCTGTGCCCCCTCCATAGTTATAATGTCCTCTGTGCCCCTCCATAGGTATAAAGTCCTCTGTGCCCCTCCATAGGTATAAAGTCCTCTGTGCCCCCTCCATAGGTATAAAGTCCTCTGTGCCCCCTCCATAGGTATAAAGTCCTCTGTGCCCCCTCCATAGGTATAAAGTCCTCTGTGCCCCCTCCATAGGTATAAAGTCCTCTGTGCCCCCTCCATAGTTATAATGTCCTCTGTGCCCCCTCCATAGGTATAAAGTCCTCTGTGCCCCCTCCATAGGTATAAAGTCCTCTGTGCCCCCTCCATAGGTATAAAGTCCTCTGTGCCCCCTCCATAGGTATAAAGTCCTCTGTGCCTCCTCCATACTTATAAAGTCCTATGTGCCCCCTCCATAGTTATGAAGCCCTCTGTGCCCCCTCCATACTTATAAAGTCCTATGTGCCCCCTCCATAGTTATGAAGCCCTCTGTGCCCCCTCCATACTCATAAAGTCCTCAGTACCCCCTCCATAGGTATAAAGTCCTCTGTGCCCCCTCCATAGGTATAAAGTCCTCTGTGCCCCCTCCATAGGTATAAAGTCCTCTGTGCCCCCTCCATAGGTATAAAGTCCTATGTGCCCCCTCCATAGGTATAAAGTCCTCTGTGCCCCCTCCATAGGTATAAAGTCCATTGTGCCCCCTCCATAGTTATAATGTCCACTGTGCCCCTCCATAGGTATAAAGTCCTCTGTGTCCCCTCTGTACTAAAAAAACACAAACAAAAAACACACACAGCACTACTCACCTTGTCCCGTTCCTGAAGCTCACAGTCCTCCTGTCTTTACAGCATCGAGCTGCAACACTATATGGGCGGAGCTTATGCAGATTTCCAGTCTGCAGGCTCCGTCCACATCGGTCGGCAGTGCGATCTGCGCAGAGTGAATGGTGGAGCAGGAGAAGTCTTCCTGCTTCACCATTCACAGCGCAGCCGTCAGAAGGAGGGGAGGAGCGTGGGGAGCTGAGCGGTGAGTGACATCACCTCCATGCGCTCCAGCAATGAGCGCTTCCATCTGTATTGATGGAAGCGCTCATTGCTTTTGGTGCAAGCAAGCGTTCCCGACAGCTGGCAGCCGCGGTCCAGATTCAGACCGTGGTCCGCCAGTTGAGTACCCCTGCTCTACAGTAAGATAAGGGTTGCAAAATAATTTGTCCTCAACAAATTGTATACCGTATGTATTCTCTAGGAGGGGATATAATAAAATCGTAGAAAACGCTCTATCCCTGACCTCAGGATGTCTTCTTTTGTTGGATGTTGTCATCATCTAGGGGAGCACAGTAGACCAGACACCCGCTTTAAAATTTTTTACTCTGCATGCCCTGTCATTTCTGGTACACTTGATCCTCAAAAATACTGTACTATTGAAAAGGTAAATTGCATTGTTTTGCTCTACACAGTGGGAAAGCCGTTAATGATAGCCTTGTTATCCATTTGTGAATGTTACAATGTTAATTCATACAGAAGTTAGCTTATAAATGTACATATTAACTACTTTCATATGTAGCAATATCGCCCTTTAAATATATATAATCATGTATGTGAACTTTATATCACTATTCTGTATAATGAACAGTGTCAAAATTACCCAACAGCGTACTAGAACATCCACTACCTCATCCAATCTAATGCCTAGGAAACACCCAACAATTCTTCTGCTAACGTGTTATTGGTAGCTTTGCTTCTTCTTATACTGCCTGACTGATTACTGATGTCTCTATCTGATCCGCTTTTGTGACCAGACTCATCTGGCAATGATGCAACTCACATGCAGATTCCACAGCTCTGGAGGGTGCACCATACTCACCTCTTCTCTTTAAAGGTCAGGTCCTAACTGAAAAGGATATTTTTGGCCTGTAAGCAGCATGTGTGGTTCCCCACTCAAAGGATGGTTGAAGGAATCAGGCAGAGACAGTCGCAACTGGAAAAGAACAGCTTTTACTGTTCACACAATGGAACAATGGATATTTAGCGGTTACCTGGGGTGGACTGGTCATAGACCCTGCAGTGAAATTTCCCAGTGGGCTGATGACCAGGGGCTCCTCATGGCCACTAGCCTGGTACAGAACGATCAGATACTCTCAGCATTAATGCTGGGAGCATCAGATATTTATGCACCTAGCTGGCGGTCGCAGGTGCCCGCCTGACTCCAACTGTATTGCTATTCTCACAATTAAATACTGCAGCTGAGGTGGCAGTATTTTGTACTGCCCTGTGATATTTGGTTCTGTTGGGTTGGTATTTTGTGCTCCTCTATGGTATTGCTGGACTTGCCTAATTCTCTTGTTCCTTCCTACATGTGTTGGCCCCGACTACTTGTGTATTGTGTATTTTCTTTTCCAGGGCAGCTTTAAGTTCTCAGTCTGCCCCTGGTGGTTACAAGAGCCAATAAGCTTAGTGTTTACAGTTTCATATGGGGCAACAACAGTATGGTTACAAGTATCTCTCAACAATAGTACAGGTATAGTTAAAGGCAGTAGGTTAAAGGCTAAACTTAGCTTGAAATGGCAGCAGTCTTACTCTGAATTGTTTAGGCATTGCATCCAAGTTTCTTTGGTAACCAAATTCTGTCACCCAGGGAGTGTTTTTCACTTTACAGACCATAGTATTTTCATGGCGTACTCTGCACAGTTTGCACTGGTGTCTCAGCAAGTTGTGGAATGTCTCTCCTTGCGACACACTAACAATCACTCTAAACAGGGAATTCCAGGTTGAGGTATCTCATTCCTCGCAACTCATTGAACAGACTTTTTAATATCTATCAGCAATCACAGTGTCTCCTCCTGACACACAAAATTGAAGCTTACGCTTGGGCAGACTGGTTGATCTTTGTGTTTTTCACCTGGCTTTTCCATAGGTCTCCAGATGTTTCAGGTTGTGGGAGCTAGGATGTGATTTCCAGCTACCCCTGCTCCAGGTTACCACTCTCTACTGTGGTGTTCATCTGCTCTGTAACCCTATATATGCCCTGAGGTAGCTTGCCATTTGGCACCTCCACTTGCTAGATAGCTGCGTGCTGGATTAAGCTGGCTTTTTCGCTCTATTCAGCTCACTAGTCTTCTAGTCTTTCCTCCTCCCTGCTGCATGCTACTGAGTGGATAATTAGCCTATGTGAACAAAAAGTCTAACTGCATATTATCCAACAGTAGCAATACAGTTATCCACCAGGAGGCTACATAACCCCAGTACGGTTTACAACATACATTATATAGTGCAGTATCTTTACAGTTGCAGTGCATTTCACATGAATTACAGTGTAGTACATGTCAACAGTGTGTTTCTCACTATCCCATGTTGGCTCATTTGCAATGTCTGTTGCTTCAAGCCTGAGGGAACTTGACTCCCAGAGCTTTACTTCACTGTCACAGGCTATCTGAGATGTCCGCAAACTCTATTATACAGCACACACGTGTTCTCTTTGCTCAGGCCATTTCTACCCACAGTAGGGAACATACACATCTGGTTACCTCTGGCATCTCACAGTGTCTTAAAGGCACATAACATTAAATTACATAGCACATGGAACAAAATAACTACATGGCACACTTAAAGTGTAACTGTCGTTTAGGTTTATAGAGTTTTCTATCAAAGCTGTAACTGAATGTTACTAAGGAGAGTCCATTTTCAGCCTGCAGCATCTTTACTGAGCACTAAAGATGCCTGTGTGTAACACGTCAGATGGGCAGGGTGATGGACAGTGATAGTTAGTGCTCATGTCCATAGTCAGGGACTGAGGTAGTGGCTGGAAGCCTCTGTATGTTACAACCAGGCATCTTCTGCAGACTGAAGATTGAAGACAGATTCTCCTTAGAAATCCTGTTAGAGCTTTGTAAATGTCTTTCCCTAATAAAGTATATTATGAAAAAGTTTAACATCACTGTCCCAACACAATATTAAATGTGATATGGGGAGATATAATGGCATGCAATGAATATAAAATATACCTTGCTGGCATACTGTTCAGCAATCTGGCATATCACAGCTGTAAAGGATATGTAGCTTTCTTGTAATAGGTGAAAGGCTATTTCCAACCCTCATAGGCTACTTTCACATCAGTGTTGTTCTGTCCAGTTTTGAGATCTGGCACAGGGTCTCAAAACCGCAGCACAACGCTTCCATTTTCTCCCCATTCATTGTCAATGGGGACAAAAAGGAACAGTCTGGAACGGAGTGCACCAGAATGCATTCCATTCCGGTTTGTTGCATTCCCATGTTGGACACAACATCGCTGCAAGCAGCATTTTTGGATGCAGCATGGGAACCAGGAAGCTGGATCCTGCACCAAAAAAACGTTATTAAGTCAACGGTGCCATATATGTTTTTGACCTACAATGGTTTTAGTCACGGATCTGGTTTCTTCATTTTTTATACAGTACAACCGGATCCGTTCTGGACGGATGCAGCTGGTTGTATTATTAGGACAAAAGCATTTTGCTGTGGTTGTGAGATCCCCTGCCGGATCTCAAAACCGTACAGCAATAACACAGATGTGAAAGTAGCCTTACACTTAGCTTCCTGCTTGACATACAAATAGCAGGCAGGATCATGCCTTACATCAAGCTCTGCCTGCTGCCTTTTCCTCACTAATGTCTTCTACCAGGAATTAGTTTCTCTAATGTAGTGCCGTCTAGATTAGGCTATATGTTCAATGATAATAAACTTTGTTATACAATTAAAGTCGATGCTCATGTTCTATATAGATGGAAGAAAGGCTACCAGTATTTTCTGTGTTAAGTTCAAGGGACTCCAGTTTCAACACTAATAATGGGTAGAGTGCTTTTCTACATTTAATTGCACTTCTCAGTAGAAGTTTTGTTCTGTATTTTTTTGATTATTATTATTTTTCCACTCTTACTAAAAACTTGTAGTCTGTCTGTAGTGCGGTTTAGAGATGATTCATATTTGCAGGAGTCCACTGTCTGGTTCCTAAATGCTGGAAGCTTGTTTACTGGCTATAAATTTCTGGAAATCCATCCAAAATAATAATTCACCCTATGTCCATAAAACAAATTAGAAATCAAATCAATTGTCTGTCTTTGTTTCCTAAAGGGTTTGTCCAGGACAGTGGCATAGCGCAAGTTGCCATTGCCTGGGGCAGACCAAGTATTGCACTCTGTAACCTGTGGACATGGCCCTCTTTATACCACTGTATACCGTCACAATGTAGTTCACTGTGTCAGGGGTTGCTGTACGTACTCGCTTTAGTGGCTCTGGCGTACTGGCTGCAGTGGATTCCGTGTATGTTGGTTGCTATAAGTTACGTGTAGTGGCGGTTTTCTGTGTGTGAACTGTGGTTTGTATCTGTCCCTCTGTGTCCAACACGAGGTAGTTCGATACACATAGCTGTGTAGGCTGACTGTCACGTGTTCAGGGGTATGTGCATCCCTGACTCCACCTCTGACCCTGCCTACTTGCACGGCCTGTCCTAGGCAACGGCGTACAACCGCTGGGGCATACAGGGGAGGGGAACACGAGGAGAACACAATAAACAAAGACAGAACACACACAATATCGGAAAGTCATGTCAAAACCAGGGGAGCTAGCAGGAACAAGGTCAAATACACGAGCCGAAGTCAAATCCGAGAGGTAGCAAAGTACAAAGGGATGAGGCGAGGACGTAGTCAAAAACACAAGCAGTAGTCAAACACAATAGTCTCTGAAGATCACCAAACGCTAGCACTGGAGGTATGACCAATCACAGGCAACCTGTGGCCAGTAGGATGCCTGTTTAAGTAGGCCCAGCAGATGGGTCACGTGACGTGGCCAGGGTCACGTGACCCAAATCAGAAACCTCAATACACCTGAGCGCTGACTCATGGGCGTCAGCGCTCAGCTCCCCTGCTGCTTGTTGTCCAGGTGGAAGACGCTGGCCGCGCTTGTGAAGCATGCGTCGCCGGGTCCTCCCCTCCCCTGGGTTGCTAGGGATACAAGGACGCCTGCTGTGTTCCTGTTCGGAGCTGAACACGGGAGACTGGCGACGCACAAGGATGGGGCACGTCGCCGGTTCACCATGACACTGGCTTCATACACTTTGTATTCTGATTATGGTGTTTCCCTCTGGCTGGTTGTGTAATTCGTGCTGGCTGCAGCTTTGTGTGTGAACTTGGGCCTATGTTTTTGATATCTTTTTGATTATCTCTGCTGTGTTTCTTGTGTTTTGTTCCTGAGGGGTTAATGTTTTGGTCGGGGTGTGCTTACTAGGTGTCAGATGATCTGGTTACCTGCTATATAATCCTGTGTGCTGCGGGTTTGGGGTCAGTCTGTCTCCAGCTTTGCTGGGTGCAGGATCTATGTTCCTGACCTGGGTTATTGTATCTGCCTTGTCTGTGTGGTCACCTAGTGAAACACCTAAGTCACCTTATCTTGGTATCTGCTTGATGTTTCCTCGCATTCATGTTTCTGTCTGTTCGTCCATGGACTAACTCTGCATGGGGGACATATGATTGATGTTTTGTAGAAACCCCTTTTGCATTATACTGTACTTTTTTCAGTTTTTTTATTTTTTTATTTTTGGATTCTCCAAGTGAAAATTAGAGAAACATATACTACAGTATATGTGAACTTACCACCGAAGCAGCACAGATTTTGTCAAGCAACCGTTCAGCACATTGTGTAGCCGCAACTAGGCCTTGTTAGATATTTGAAGAGATTGGTCTATATGTACCAATCCTAAAGATGTAAACTTAGACACTTGTGATGCAATTTTATAGTACAATGGTGCACCTTAGGACCCGTACATTTCCTGTGAACCCCCCCATCTGTAAGCCCCCTTTGTCAAGTATGTCAGAGAAAAGTGCAGAAACCCTAGATGTGCGAACTTCTGCCAATGTGTGCGACTTTTTAGGGCTCATGCACATGACCGTATGTATTTTATGGTCCGCAAAACACGGATCTGCAAAAAATACGGATGATGTTCATGTGCATTCTGTACTTTGCAGAGCAGAACAGCTGGCCCCTAACCGTCCTATCCTTGTCCGTAACAAGGACAATAAGGCTCCATTCACACGTCTGTATTTTTCTTTTCCAGATTTTCGGTCCGTTTTTTGCGGATCTGTGTTTCCGCAAAAACCTTCTGTTTTTACTAATTTTACATCCACATCCGTTCCGTTTTTCCGCCAAAAAAAAAAGGAAGGAGGAATATATTTTGGTAGGGTATTTCTTTCTATCTCCTGAAAACGGATCCGCAATTGCGGATGATATGCGGATGACATATTGATGCATTCCGCATATCATCCGCATTTTTTGTGGACCCATTGACTATAATGGGACCACGGACTGCATATGCGGACAAAAGTAGGACAAGCTCTATCTTATTTGCGGATCCGTATAACGGAACTGAACAACGGATGTGGACAGTATACGGAGAGCTGTCTGCATTTTTTCAGGACCCATTGAAATTAATGGATCTGCATCCTATCTGCATGATTTGCGGATTGGATGCGGATCGGATAAGGAAAGAAAAACAGGACGTGTGAATGGACCCTCATAGGACATGTTCTATTTTTTTGCAAAATGGACATACAGAAACGGAATGCACACGGAGTAACTTCTGTTTTTTGGTGCAGACACATTAGTAAATTCACACTTCCAGAGAGGGAGATAAAGAGACCAAAGTAGAGGCAGGCTACAACTGCTCAGGCATGTTACACTCACTCTGGATGCACACATAAGAAGTATAGTATATATTAACATTTTTTGATGATATGTGGGTGCAGATATGAAATAGATAAGATTTAACATAAACCTTGGCAAAGATTCATTAATTTTAGATAAATAGCACAGTTTGGGGAAATGTATTAAACAACTCCATTTACAGAGAAATGCCAGTGATTTGGCATTGTCTTTGAAACAGACATCCAATTCCACCACCAAATGAGATAATCTGAGTTTGGAATATGACACATATCCTCACACAGGAGAAATGGAAGGAACACAGGGATGAAGACTGTAAGTCAAAGTCAATAGTTGTAGGAGTATTGGTTTATCACACCCAGTCTGACTGCACAAAAGTGATGTCACCTGGAAAGAGTTATTCCGTCCTGCTTTCTGTGAGATTGCAATCAGACTACTTCTATTCACTGACCTTTACTAAAAAATATCTTCACAAGCTATTTCCTCCCCCAAATCTGGCAGAAAAATAGACCGATACACCCTTGAGTCATTTACAATCTATTTTACTCTTAGGGTTCATTTAACAGGAGCCAGTTCTGACTACTGGGGAGTATGAGTGTGTGTAGGGAAGGAATGGTGGGTGGAAGGAGGGAGGGGATATTAGATGGGATACGTCTGTAACAACTATTAACTAAAGCTATTCCGTTATGTGAAATAGGGCAAAACCTCAAATAACATAAACAATATTGCAGCAACCCCAGGGGAATATGGAGAGGATGGGAGTTGTAGTAGACAGGATTTAGATGGCAGTCATAGGGGAGATTTATCAAAACTGGTGTACTGGAAAACTGGCTTAGTTGCCCATAGTAACCAATCAGATTCTACCTTTCATTTTCCAAAGGATCTCTGAAAGATGGAAGCTAGAAGCTGATTGGTTGCTAACTAAGCCACTTTTCCTTTGACCAGTTTTGCTAAATGTTCCCTACAGTGTTCAGGGTGGCTGGACTTCTCTTTACCAAACCTCCCATACTCCTAGGGCTGCTTAAGTGACAAGGGGGATGGGGGGTATGCACTTGGGATGGTGGGAGTAGTACTAGTTCATCAGCCACACCCTGTGTAAAGTGCCCTGGCTGGTGGAAGGTGAGATGCTTTTTAAGTTAGTGTGCATATTGTTAGGCAGGAGGATGAGATGCAGTTAACAAGTAACTCACTCAAGAAAGAGGTACACAGTCTTTCAAGGCAGATTCCGGCAATGGTTTGACTGGGCTGGAGCAAGGTCTATCAAATCTCACTGTCCTCTTCGAAGCAGCAGTTTCACTGCTATGCATTTACATCTGGGGTGTGCATAAATATCTCGCATTTCTGCAGTTCCTTTTGTAAGGTGCAGAACTTCAAATCACAAGCGACAATGACAGCTGTCAGATGCTAAGCCAGCCTGGAAGGCTAAAGCTTAGTCTAAGCGATGAGGCCCATCACTGAAGTCTTCTCCTCACAGTCTATACCCTGCACTGCTTCTCACACTGAACACTGGTCAGGTCAGAAGCCTAAGACCTAGTCCTGGGCCATGAGTAGGCTGCTCAGATGTCTGGTTTTAGGATGGACAGTCCGGCTCCCTGGCTCCCTATCCTCCTTCCAGCGCAAGGCCTGGGTGGCTTGGAGTTATGCTTTTTTTTCTGAATGTGTTAGTCGCTCAGTCAGTCACTAGGGCAGCTCACTGGAGTGATAAACTGTGACAATGACACACAAAAGAATAAAGTATAGAAAATAGTGATGCTATCCCAATAAGGTCCAGGAGGGTTTACGACGTTTCAATGGAGTTTATGATATGTATAAAAACAATGCATTTCAGGACTGGACTAGTCCCTTCCTCAGGTAATACACATTAAAAATGTCAGTTCAGTCAAAAGTCGCAGGATGCCCTTTTATTTAAGAAACGAAAGAGAAAATGAAATATCTGAATACCCTAGAAAGTAATGGGTGAGGGTGTCTAACTTTTAGGCTATATGCAAAACATGGCCACCACCTTGAATGCTTTCATATTGGATCAACGGCAAATTGTGAAGGGGATCAAGTAGCATATCAAAGAAGACCAGAATTGTCCCAGAAATCGATTGCCTCAATCAGATTTGCACTATTTTGTGGTTCAAAAGTTATCAACACAGAAGGTTCAAAACTTCAAAGCTCTGTGTTCAGCACCAGGGACAACACATTGAACATGTCAAATAGCTGTGCATCACAGGGAACGTTCTGGTTGTTGTTGCAACTTTCTGTGTTGATAACATTTGAACCACAAGAGATATTGCAAATCTGATTGCTGCAATCAATTTCTGAGAAAATTCTGGTCTACTCTGATATGCTACATGACCTTCCCACTCGAAAAAAAATGTTCCTTTGATCCAATATTGTGGCTTTCAAAATGGAGCCCATGTTCCGGACATACTGTAGCCTAAAAGATAGACACCCTCACTCACTACTTGCTGGGTTATTCAGATATTTCATTTTCCCTTATGTTTCTGAAATAAAGGAAAGGGTGTCCTGCAACTTTTAACTCACCCGTATATACACATGCACAAACATATCAGCCTTTTACTGATGTGCATATATATATATCTCTATATAAGCCACCAGACCTGCTATTTTTAATGTGTATTGCCTGAGGAAAAATGAGTCCAGCCGCAAAACTTGTTGTTTTTGCACATACAGTGCCTTGCGAAAGTATTCGGCCCCCTGGAACTTTTCAACCTTTTGCCACATTTCAGGCTTCAAACAAAATGATATAACATTTTAAATTTTTGGTGAAGAATCAACAACAAGTGGGTCACAATTGTGAAGTGGAACGAAATTTATTGGATCATTTAAACTTTTTTTGTAATAATAAAACTGAAAGGTGGGGTGTGCAAAATTATTTGGCCCCCTTGCATTAATACTTTGTTGCGCCACCTTTTGCTGCGATTACAGCTGCAAGTCGCTTGGGGTATGTCTCTATCAGTTTTGCACATCTAGAGACTGAAATTCTTGCCCATTCTTCCTTGCAAAACAGCTCGAGCTCTTTGAGGTTGGATGGAGAGCGTTTGTGAACAGAAGTTTTCAGCTCTTTCCACATATTCTCAATTGGATTCAGGTCTAGACTTTGACTTGGCCATTCTAAGACCTGGATACGTTTATGAACCATTCCATTGTAGATTTTGCTTTATGTTTGGGATCATTGTCTTGTTGGAAGATAAATCTCCGTCCTAGTCTCAGGTCTTTTGCAGACTCCAACAGGTTTTCATCCAGAATGGTCCTGTATTTGGCTCCATCCATCTTCCCATCAATTTTAACCATCTTCCCTGTCCCTGCTGATGAAAAGCAGGCCCAAACCATGATGCTGTCACCACCATGTTTGACAGTGGGGGATGGTGTGTTCAGGGTGATGAGCTGTGTTGCTTTTACGCCAAACATATCGTTTTGCATTGTTTCCAAAAAGTTGGATTTTGGTTTCATCTGACCAGAGCACCTTCTTCCACATGTTTTGGGTGTCTCCCAGATGGCTTGTGGCAAACTGTAAACAAGACTTTTTATGGATATCTTTGAGAAATGGCTTTCTTCTTGCCACTCTTCCATAAAGGCCAGATTTGTGCAGTGTTTGACTGATTGTTGTCCTATGGACAGACTCTCCCACCTCAGCTGTAGATCTCTGCAGTTCATCCAGAGTGATCATGGGCCTCTTGGCTGCATCTCTGATCAGTCTTCTCCTTGTTTGAGATGAAAATTTTGAGGGACGGCCGGGTCTTGGTAGATTTGCAGTGGTCTGATACTCCTTCCATTTCAATATGATCGCTTGCACAGTGCTCCTTGGGATGTTTAAAGCTTGGGAAATCTTTTGGTATCCAAATCCGGCTTTAAACATCTCCACAACAGTATCACGGACCTGCCTGGTGTGTTCCTTGGTTTTCATGATGCTCTCTGTGCTTGAAACAGAACCCAAGACTATCACAGAGCAGGTGCATTTATACGGAGACTTGATTGCACACAGGTGGATTCTATTTATCTTCATCAGTCATTTAGGACAACATTGGATCATTCAGAGATCCTCAATGAACTTCTAAAGTGAGTTTTCTGAACTTAAAGTAAATGGGCCGAATAATTTTGCATGCCCAACTTTTCAGTTTTCTTATTACAAAAAAAGTTTAAATGATCCAATAAATTTCGTTCCACTTCACAATTGTGACCCACTTGTTGTTGATTCTTCTCAAAAAATATAAAAATGCCTGAAATGTGGCAAAAGGTTGAAAAGTTCCAGGGGGCCGAATACTTTCGCAAGGCACTGTATAATAAACTCCACTAAAGAGAAATCAGTAGTGGGTAGAAAACTAGGTGATGCTTGAGTGCTCTACAGAACACCCGAGCACAATGGAAGTCAATGGGAGAACCAGAGCACTAAACCAGACACCCCCTGCTCTGAAGAGGGGAGAGTGTCTGGTTCATAGGGAAAGGTGAGAAAATGATGGAAACACCACTGAAATGGTTTGGGAACAGCATGGGGAGGATGTCTGGATGCTAGAGATGAGCGAACATGCTCATCCGAGCTTGGTGCTCGTTCGAGTATTAGGGTATTCGCATGTGCTTGATACTCGGACGAGCATATCGTGATCCTTGAGGAAATGGCAACTTCCTCTTCCTGCATGTTAGGCGCCTTTTCTCAGCCAATCAACATGCAGGAGAGTCTTTCGTACCTCCTAGCATCACGTGGGGCTCATACAAGTCGATAGCAGGGATTGGCTGGCCAGATCAGATGACCTGGGAATATAAAAATCTGGTCCCGCGCTGCTTGCGTCAGACGCCGCCCGCATGAGATTAGGGATAGAGCTGCTGTCTGTCAGGGAGAGTGTTAGGGCCTGAATTTAAATGTTGGTTAGACAGGAATCACCCACAAAGAACCCAACAGCCCTTCTAAGGGCTACAAGCACCTTTTTTTTTTTGGTCTCCTCCTGGCTGCTGGCTGGGACTTGTAGTGCAGCTACCGCCATCTTGGCTGCACACTGTACACAGTGACTGGTGGCAGAAGGGACAGCACGAGGTCCACACAGACCCAAAAGAAATTGCCCGAAGTCCTCTCAGTACTCATTTTTGCTGCTGCTGCTGCTGTACCTTGGCTTGCTGGAATCTGTAGTGCAGTCTAGGGAATACGTTTTTTTCTCTCATTTCTATACACTACAGTCCAGTGAACAATTATGTAGTGGACTTTACAGTAGCGTCAGTCTAGGGAATACGTTTTTTCTCTCATTTCTATACACTACAGTCCAGTGAACAATTATGTAGTGTGCTGTACAGTAGCGTCAGTCTAGGGAATACTTTTTTTATATATCCTACAGTGCAGTGAAAAATGGAGTGGTTTGCAGTGCAATAGCCGCCGTCTAAAGACTACGTTTTTCCTCTCAGTCATATATACTACAGTGCAGTGCGAAATTGTGTTGTGTGCTGCACACTAGCCGGAGTGTAGAAAATATACGGTTTTTCTCTCAGTTATATATTATACAGTGCAGTGAAAAATTCTGTCATGTGCTGCACACTAGCCGGAGTGTAGAAAATATACGTTTTTTCTCTCAGTTATATATTATACAGTGCAGTGCAAATTTCTGTCGTGTGCTGCACACTAGCCGGAGTGTAGAAAATATACGTTTTTCCTCTCAGTCATATATACTACAGTGCAGTGCAAAATTCTGTCGTGTGCTGCACACTAGCCGGAGTGTAGAAAATATACGTTTTTCCTCTCCGTTATATATATTATATATATATTTTCTACAGTGCAGTGAAAAATTGAGTGGTTTGCGGTGCAATAGCCGCCGTCTAAAGACTACGTTTCTCCTCTCAGTCATATATACTACAGTGCAATGCGAAATTGTGTCGTGTGCTGCACACTAGCCGGAGTGTAGATAATATACGTTCTTCCTCTCAGTTATATACACGACAGTGCAGTGCAAAATTCTGTCGTGTGCTGCACACTAGCCGGAGTGTAGAAAATATACGTTTTTCCTCTCAGTTATATATCCTACAGTGCAGTGAAAAATTGAGTGGTTTGCGGTGCAATAGCCGCCGTCTAAAGACTATGTTTTTCCTCACAGTCATATATACTACAGTGCAGTGTAAAATTCTGTCGTGTGCTGCACACTAGCCGGAGTGTAGAAAATATACGTTTTTTTCTCTCATTTATATATTGTACAGTGTAGTGAAAAATTCTGTCGTGTGCTGCAAACTAGCCGGAGTGTAGAAAATATACGTTTTTC
>ONZH01025837.1:0-19825 GCA_900303285.1 Rhinella marina
CAGAATAGGATTAGATACACAGTTCAGCAGACAGTATCACACATGATAGGATTAGATACCCATTTTAGCAGACAGTATCACACATGATAGGATTAGATACCCATCTTAGCAGACAGTATCACACATGATAGGATTAGATATCCATCTTAGCAGATAGTATCACACATGATAGGATTAGATACGCAGCTTAGCAGACACTGTCACCTAGAATTAGATTAGATACATAGCTCTGCAGACAGTATCACACATGAAGGATTAGATACACAGATTGGATAATCATTAAGGAATATTAAATGTCATGGTAAAATTGAGGTATATACTGACACCCGAATTGTATTGTGTACATTTGTAACATGTAAGGGACTGTTAAAATTGTATAATTATCTATGCATAATACTGTGGTTGGTGTGTGCTATTTTGCATATAACTAATATAATACTAGACTAGCACTGTATACTGACACCAAGTGTACTGTACCTAACTCATAGCATACGGCATATAGACTTGTGGTAAACAATGGCAGCGGGCAAAATATATGATAATCATTGCACACTAAAAAAAAAAATCCTTCGGAGGGATTTGTTTAATATGATTAGATGCCCATCTTAGCAGACAGTATCACACAAGGTGGGATTAGATACGCATCTAAGCAGACAGTGTCACACAAGGTAGGATTAGATACGCAGCAAAGCAGACAGTATCACATATGATAGGATTAGATAAAATTCTTAAGCGAAATATGATACGAACTGTCAGCACAGCAATTATGATTAGATACAGAGTTCAGCAAACAGTATCACACATGATAGGATTAGATACACAGCTCAGCAGACAGTTTCACACATGATAGGATTAGATACGTAGTTTAGCAGACACTGTCACCCAGAATGGGATTAGATACACAGTTCAGCAGACAGTATCACACATGATAGGATTAGATACCCATATTAGCAGACAGTATCACACATGATAGGATTAGATACCCATTTTAGCAGACAGGATTAGATACGTAGGATTAGATACGTAGTTTAGCACACAGTCACCCAGAATAGGATTATATACACAGTTCAGCAGACAGTATCACACAAGATAGGATTAGAAACCCATTTTAGCAGACAGTATCACACATGATAGGATAGATACGTAGTTAGCAGACACTGTCACCCAGAATAGGATTAGATACACAGCTCAGCAGACAGTTTTACACATGATAGGATTAGATATGTAGTTTAGCAGACACTGTCACCCAGAATGGGATTAGACACACAGTTCAGCAGACAGTATCACACATGATAGGATTAGATACCCATATTAGCCAGCACAGTATCACACATGATAGGATTAGATACCCATTTTAGCAGACAGGATTAGATACGTAGTTTAGCACACAGTCACCCAGAATAGGATTATATACACAGTTCAGCAGACAGTATCACACATGATAGGATTAGATACACAGCTCAGCAGACAGTTTCACAATGATAGCATTAGATACCCACTTTAGCAGATAGTATCAACACATGATAGGTTAGATACCCTTTAGCAGATAGCATCACACATGATAGGATTAGATACCAGCTAAGCAGACAGTATCACACAAGATTATGATCAGATACCCATTTTAGCAGACAGTATACACATGATAGGATTAGATACCATCTTAGCAGACAGTATCACACATGATATGATTAGATACTCATCTTAGCAGACAGTATCACACATGATAGGATTAGATACGCAGCTTAGCAGACACTGTCACCTAGAATAAGATTAGATACATAGCTCAGCAGACAGTATCACACAATATAGGATTAGATACCCATCTTAGCAGACAGTATCACACATGATAGGATTAGATACGTAGTTTAGCAGACACTATCACCCAGAATAGGATTAGATACACAGTTCAGCAGACTGTATCACACATGATAGGATTAGATACCCATCTTAGCAGACAGTATCACACAAGATAGGATTAGAAACCCATTTTAGCAGACAGTATCACACATGATAGGATTAGATACGTTAGTTTAGCAGACACTGTCACCCGAATAGGATTAGATACACAGTTCAGAAGACAGTATCACACAAGATAGGATTAGATACCATTTAGCAGACAGTAAATCACACATGATAGGATTAGATACCCATTTAGCAGACAGTATCACACATGATAGGATTAGATCACATCAGCAGACAGTATCACACATGATAGGATTAGATACGTGTTTAGCAGACACTGTCACCCAGAATAGGATTAGATACACAGCTTCAGCAGACAGTATTTACACATGATGATAGTATTATATAGATATTTAGCAGACAGTATCACACACACAGTCAGCAGCAGTATCACACATGATAGGGTTAGATACCCATTTAGCAGACAGTATCACACATGATAGATAGATACACAGCTCAGCAGACAGTATCACACATGATAGGATTAGATACGTAGTTTAGCAGACACTGTCACCCAGAATAGGATTAGATACACAGTTCAGCAGACAGTATCACACATGATAGGATTAGATACCCATCTTAGCAGATAGTATCACACATGATAGGATTAGATACGCAGCTTAGCAGACACTGTCACCTAGAATAAGATTAGATACATAGCTCTGCAGACAGTATCACACATGATAGGATTAGATACACAGTTGGATAATCATTTGTAACATGTAATGGGACTGTTTAAAAATGTATAATTATCTATGCATAATACTTGTGGTTGAGTGTGCTATTTTGCATATAACTAATATAATACTAGACTAGCACTGTATACTGACACCAAGTGTACTGTACCTAACTCATAGCATACGGCATATAGACTTGTGGTAAACAATGGCAGCGGGCAAAATATATGATAATCATTGCACACTAAAAAAAAAAAATCCTTTGGAGGGATTTGTTTAATGTATACAATATATTTTGCTATTTAGGTTAAATGTAAGAAGTGAATATCTTAAATTCAGGTATTAGCTAGTACAGGGCTGGCCAACCTGCGGCTCTCCAGCTGTTGAAAAACTACAACTCCCAGCATGCCCAGTCTGCCTACAGCTATCAGCCTACAGCAGGGCATGGTGGGAATTGTAGTTTTACAACAGCTGGGGAGCCTCACATTGGCCATCCCTGAGCTAGAAAAACAATGCGCCACCTGGTGTCTGAAAGTTGTATTACAATTTATCCAATTTAGTTATAACGTCACTTCGTGACACACATCTCAGGATATGTTGAGATAGGTGATCAGTTAAGTGTGGACACATCTGTAGCTGTATCAGTGACAGCAAAAGACCTTTTTTTAATTACGTGACGTATAGTATGGGTCACCTGGACAGAAAATACGGATTGTGGCTTGTGGTGACTGGACAGCTCTACTGTGACACACAGAATGGTTCCACACAGGTGTATGAACTGGATTTGTATCACTGAGATAAAACAACAAAAAAAAAGGTTTTTTTTTGTGTTGTTTTTTTTTTTTTTAACATGAAGTGCAGAATTTATCAGAGAGCAAGACTGTGGCTATTTTCACTGCAACCCAGAAAAATGTCGCATTCAGATTTTTCTATATCACTGAGAGCAAAAAAAAACTATTTGCAGTTATCCTGCAATGTGCTGCAAATATGGCGATAGCTGCACTACTAGTGCCAGCCAGCCCAGCCAGAAAGAGACAAAAAATAGTGTCTTGTAGCTCTTAGAAGGGCTGTTGGGTTCTTTTGAGATCACTCCTGCCTAACAGAGAACTAAATCCAGGCCCTAACACTCTCCCTTAAATGCAGCAGATCTGTCCCTAACGACATCCAGACAGCCTCTGAGCCGAGCATCGCCGGACGTCACTAGTATATTCCAGGGTCACCTGATCTGGCCAACCAACCACTGCTATCGACATGAAAGGCCCCACGTAATGCTGGGGGGTACCACAGAGTCTCCTGGCTAGTGATTGGCTGAGTTATAGGCGTCAAAAATTCAAAATGCGGGAGATGCCATTTCCTCTAGCATGACGAGATGCTCATCCGAGCATCGAGCACTTACGAATACCCTAATGCTCGAACGAGCACTAAGCTTACACTTTATTACCTTGGCTCTTAACACCTATTCATGATGATATCTAAAGTGAAATCTCTTTCTCCTTCCATTGTACAAACCTATTGATAGAGATCCCTCACATCTGAGGCTCCGTTAAGAGTCGAGATAGCCCAATCTCAACCTTTGCATCTCATAACAGCCTCCATGTCCTTGTAGCTATGCTTGTGCTTGCAGTGGAATATTTCATCCCTTCTCAACTCAAACACCTCCACTCAGAGCACATTTAATTTCCCATTTCTTCTTGGCCTTCCTTCTAGAACATACAATATTGGTTCCCTTTCATCCTGAAAGAATATTTTCATTTAAATTTTTTTAGTGAACCCCTTAAGGTCCCAGCAATTAAACATTTAGCGTTTTCTTTTGTGAATCCCAGCCTTCGTAAAGCCGTAACTTTTTTATTTTTCCATTCACATATGAAAGCTTTTTTTGCAGGACAAGTTTTATTTCGTGCGATGTACTGGGAAGCTGGAAAAATTCAAAATAGGGTGGAAATGAAAAAATATGCAATTCCATCATCACTTTATAGCTTTCATTTTTATGGGGTTCCCTATGCAGTAAATCTGACCTTTTATCGTCATTATTCAGGTCAGTATTTTTACAGTAATACCACATTTATTTAGTTTTTGTTGTGTTTTAATACTTTAAAAAAAAGTATGAGGAGGCCTCATTTTTGCAAGGTGAGCTTTTATTGAACTCCCATATGGGAGTGTGTATGACTTTTTGATTACTTTGTATTCAATTTTGGGATGTGAGGCAAAAAAGATGATTTCAACATTTAGATTTTTTTCTGTCACTCTACAGAAAAAGTACATTTATATTTCAATAGGTTAGGCATTTTTACACTTGGTGATACCAATGATCTTTTTATTGTGTTTATTTTGTTATTGTAAGTTGTTTTTAATATGGAGAAAGAGAGTGATTTGAATTTTTTATTTTTTTATATTTTTAAAAACTTTTTTCGCTTATTTTAAGTCCCTCCTTGGGGACTTCTAGCTTCTGATCACTTCTCCCTTAGACTGCAAAGATTCTTTCTTAACTGCAATCTATGGATGCTTTATCGTGTTCTTAGAGAGCCATTCCACAGGCAGAGCCCTACAGGAATGTCAGTGTGGCAAGCGTCTGAGCCATTATAATGCCCAAGGATGCCATAGCAACCAAACAACACCCTCGATCTCAGCATGGGGAAAATGTTCGGGCCCTGTGAGCACAGCCTTCCCAGGATTTCACTGCTCAGATCCTGTGGTCACAATTGACAATCTGAGCAGTTAAAAGTCTGGTTGTAAAACAGCAGGCATCCAGCAGCTTCTGAGCAGGTGCCATCTTTAAAGTGTGGACTTCCTCTGTGCATGTACAACACAGGCCATTAAAGGGTTAAATGAAGCAATATTTTATAATTGGTATAGGAAATAAGTAATCGTTCAATAAATCTGCAAATCATAGTAAACTATTTCTGATGATTTAAAGACATCCAAATATCTTGCTATTAGAAAGAATAAGCCAGCGATAAATCAGATTTATTCACTGCCACCTTGTCATAAAACTTTTTTATGATTTGTTATATGTGTTTAGGTAGGACATGATATCATCTGTAGCATGTGTAGCCATTCATCCATTGAGTCAGCCAAAGAAGATATTTACTGCTTGTTAAAGCTTGAAGTTAAAGAGTACATTTTAAATACTTGGTAGGTAAGGCTAGGGCTAAACGCGCGCGACTTCTTGTTGCACCAAAGTCGCGCGACAAAATTATTACTGCGACTGATGTGCGAGTCGAAGTTGCATCAAAGTCGCGCGACATATGTGTATGCGACATTACTGCGACATTTGTCGCGCGACTTTAACTTCAGGCCCCCTATTTAAGGCCTGTAATGTTCAATACAAGCATGTCTCCAGCTTTGCCATTTGTTTGTAGGTTCAATTTTGCTTAAGTTCTGTTAAAAAATGGAAGCTGAGACACTAATCTATTCAATTTTGGGATTTGAATTACTCAATTATCGTAGGCAAATGCGGCGCTGTATGTTAAAAGGCCGCACATGGGTGCATCCTTTAAATTATCAAAGATTGACCAAGGGACACTTTGAACTTTTATTTTCTGATTTGAGGCGCTATCCAGAGAAATTTGCATGCCAATCTCTTGTTTTGACAATTTGCTTTCCATTGTTGTGGTTGATTTGACTCGTCAAGTTACGAATATGCGTCTGCCTATTTCTCCAGAAGAAAGGCTTAGTATAACATTAAGGTACGTATTATATCCAATTAATTCTCATACTGAGAATAGCTGTTTTGTATTTTTACTATTTCAACGGTTTTGTCTTTAAGGTATCTAGCAAGTGGAATGAGCTTTGCTTCATTGCATTATAAGTATCTTTGTGGAAAATCAACCATCAGAGTTATTGTAAAGGAAACCTGTGCTGCCATATGGATGCATCTTAAGCATATTGTCATGTCTGAGCCAACAGAAGACGTGTGGCTTGAAATTGCTAATGGTTTTGCTAATCAGACCAATTTTCCGAATTGTATTGGGGCGTTGGACGGAAAACATATCCGTCTTCAAAAGCCTCCTTTGAGTGGTTCTCGTTTTTTTAATTTTAAGAAATTCTTTTCTAATGTACTCTTGGCTTTAGTAGACAGTGACTATTGTTTTAGGATAATTGAAGTGGGTGTATATGGTAGCAGTAGTGATTCCAACATTCTCCGGAACTCTGCTTTTGGACGAAGACTGCAAGCGGGTAAACTAAATATCCCTAATGATCTACCTCTTCCTGGAACTACAGAACCCATGCCTTTTGTATTTGTAGGTGATGAGGCATTTGCATTGTCACCTCATATTTTATGGCCATATCCACACCGCCATTTAAGTGTTCCTAAAAGAGTATTTAATTATCATTTGTCAAGAGCATGACGGGTAGTTGAATGTGCTTTTGGAATATTGGTTGCCAAATGGCATGTTTTCCACACCCCTCTAAATGTTAACATAGAATGTGCTGAACTTATTGTGAAATGTGCATGTGTATTACATAATTTTATTCGATCACAAGATGGTATTCAGGAACCTGAAAATGTCTACACTCCCATGCAAAGCTTTAGCCATCACCCATATCATTCCACAAGAAGGGCACAATCGGTTAGGGATTCATTTTGTAATTATTTCATGTCGGAGCAAGGGATGTTGTCATGGCAGTTGGAACACATCTAATTAAAAATTGGATAAAATCTGTTTTTCTTTGACATTTTTATTATTGTCCCAAAACATATGTTCCATCACATTACACTTTTTAGTCCAAAGAAGTATTTTGGGCCACAACAAAGTTGCATAATTCAGAATCCAACATTGTGAACATACAAACGATGTGATATTTGTCCCATTTTAAATTGTATTCCTAATGCCAAAAACATTTAAGGTACTTTAAGCTGCACCAGTCACCTTTTGTGACATGTATGTAACAGCATCCACATACATTATACATTATTATATACTTTGCTTTATATATGGAACGTGTCATCATAATTATGCTATCCTTATTGATATCATTAAAGGATATCTTCACCTTTGTAGTCATTTGGAGTGCATTTACCTTTTTTTATAATCGTTATATTTTCTATACAGCATGTCAGCTCTGTCCACAAAAAAACATTCTATATGGTTACTAAAGACCTATTTAAATAATGTTTTTTTTTACAAGAAGTCTAAGGCAATAATCTGAAATAAATAACCCCAAAGGTGTACCTAGTCTGTAAGTATTGACCAATACACTGATTTCAGAGGTCTGTCACTCATCAGTTAAAAGTAAGTGGTTGCCAAGAACCAGCATCATAAGCATTGCAGCTCAGGCCTTGAAAAGAGTCAAATCTACCTGAGAAGAGTCATGGTTATTCATAATATCCTGCTCTCACCACCCATCTGCTGATGATTGACAGTTCTCTCCTATAGAGAAAGGGGGAAAACTAGGTAGAAGACTGTCAATCAGCCATAGGTAGGCAGGGGGGTCAGGGATTCATGAATAACCAGGACTCTTCTCAGGTGGCCTGGACTCTTTTCCAGGGCCAGGCCGCATTGATTATAAGGTTGATTCAAGACAACTATTTACTTTTAACTTAGAAATGACAGACCGCTGAAATCAACTCACCTGTCTGTTATTTTGTCTGTCATTAGTATGGGCAGTATAACGTTGATGACAGGTTCCCTTTCAAGGCTTCATCAACGCTCCGCTGTATTCTGTTGACATAACAGTGGAGACTTCCTAAACACTGTGTTAAGTAAACAGAAGACAGAGTAGCGTTGTCCAGGCTTCTAATGGGACATTGTACACATAAATGTCCAGTATTCAAGGACGATTATAGGAAGTATTTGATATTTTTCAAAAGATCATTATCATTGATCCTATATATTTAACAACGTACATATTTTTAAACGTTAGGAAAAATAACATCTACAAAATAAGGCTTGGTCTTTAAAGAGAACCTATGAGCTTCGAAACACCCCTTGAACTAGAGTAAGCGTTGTATAGTGTAAGTGATGCTGAATACAAATATGTAATTTTTTGATTCATACTCACTTCCATTCTGACGCTGTGCTCCCACAAACCGGCAGTAAAATACATTGGCAGGACTCTTCTTTGAGTCCTCTCCGTTATGTGAGTGAGTCCACTGAGTGCATTTTACTGCTGGTTTGTGGGAGCACAGAGTCAGACTGAAAGGGAGTATGAAGACAAAAATTACATAACTGGACTCTATGTCACTTACACTATACACCACTTACTGTAGTTTGGAAGGTGTTTCAGAGCTGACAGGTTCCCTTTAAATCAGGTTATGATTTGTCATAACTTACAATGCAACCTTCCACAATATGTTTGGTTTAACATGTAGCCTCTCCTGAGGATCCAAACTGAACATTGTTTTCATATAACAACCAAAGGTCCAGAAACATAACACAAAAATGAGGATTCAACTCTGTAGAGAACAACATTTTAAAGGTAGTCTTTCAGCCTGTTCGTCAAATCAGTAACTAACAGCACTTGCCACATTGAAGATTATATACAAATCCCAGACATATCTGTGTGTACCATGCGTATGGCTTACATTTTTTGGTCCACCCCTTTTTTTAACACATAAAACCAGCTCACAAGTGGTCAGCTGAAATAGAATTTTCAAACATCTCTGTCAACAGTGTTTTTGGCAACAATTTTTCGATCTGCGAACTATCAAAACTTGTGAACATCTAAAGCAGCCCTTTCCTCTGCAGTCATATTTTCATCAGCAGCACAGCTGCCCACTTTTGAGGTGTTTTCCTGTTGAAAAAAAGGTTTGTTCATCTACATGTAATATCCTAACAAAGTGCACACAGGTATGTCTGGAATGTGTATGCTATCTTCTGTATGGCATTGCTCTTAGCTATTTTTCAAACCGGCGAAAGACTCCCTTTAAAACATTATATGTGTGTTTAGTCGGAAGAGTTACCAAAATCCGGTTCAGGAGTGTCGGCTGCAGATGGGGTTCCAGAGCAGTGGCTGGAATGCGAGGCCCCAGATCTAGACATATTTGAAGAAGGTCTAACTTCAGGATTTGGAACATCTCTCCACTGTTGTGAACTTGGAGCAGATGTGGGTTGGGATGAAACCGTGGAAACGTGTTCTAATTGGGGAGGATTGACATATGTTTAGTTAGATGTTTGATGGTAAGGATTTGTGGTTGCTTGCATGTTATTTGGGATTTGGCCAGAGTAACATGGTTGGACATGAGGCATTTGATTATGGAAACTGGGGATTGGGATAGGAGGAATCATATGTTTGGTATGGTGGTGCTTGTTTTGGTGGATTCATTTGTTGATATTGAATTTGAGTGTTAGGGACAGAAGTGTATGTTGGCTGATATATATGTGGTTGGGCAGGAAAGTAAGGTATGGGCCCAGAAGAACTAATACCTGTTGGTGCCATTGTGTTTGTGTGTATTGTTTGTGATAGTTGAGGTTCTTGGGAATCAGTGCCATCAGAGTATTTCTGTAGAGTTTTCCAAATGTCATTTTGACATGCAGACACTTTTGGTATTGGCATATTTTTCAGTACACTAAATACATACATAGCAAAATGGTAATTTCCATCTTCTACAAGAAGTCGACGTTCATCTAGAAGAATAGATAATTGCCCTGCTAAGGGATAGGTGTCATCTTGTTGTCGTCTTCTTCTAGACCGTATTGTTGACATGTTGGGTGCTTCGGATGAGGATTCACCCACACGCTCAATTGCTGGTTCTTGTAAGGCATCAGAGCTGTCATGCTCATGTTCCTGGGATGGAGAGGGATTCAGATTTCCTGAAGTGCTTTAGAGACAAAGAAGCAATATTAATCTCTATATATGAGATTACAAAATCATAAGCATCAGAAAGGCAAATTACCTTCAGGACTCGATGACTGGACGAAGAAAATCGAGTTGGTCAAAGTAGACATATTGTTTTCTTTTTGAGGGTGAACTTCGCTCACTCTCCTTTACATTTCTTAGCTCCTTTCGATAGCAATCTTTCAAGGAACGCCATCTTGTCTGGACCTGCTTCACTACAAATGTATAGATCTTAGAATAAAAAATTAAAAACAAAAATAAAAAGCCAACAAAAACATTACTTACATTTATTTGTTTTCTGAGTTTGGGGGAGAGTGGACCAGTTTTCATACACTATTTCACAAACTTTGGCCCATGTCTTGTTTTTGTGGCCTCTGTCAGCATATGTGACTTCGCGACTATGTCAAATGCAAGGCCGATCTTGCATGAGGAAGCCATTCTAATGAGACTCTAACAGGAAAATATTGTTCTATAAGTCAATAAATTATAAAAAAATAAATCTCTGGACTTAAAATGACCATTGTAATTTGAAATGAAAGGTAATGTGACATCAGAATATTCGCTATCGAAGTAACGCCACAGCCTAATAGCACAAAATACCTTATTTCCACATGTGCCTTGGTTTCGAAAATATATGTTTGGTATATTCCGAAAAACAACTTTTTTTGGGATACAAGTGAGCCAGAAAGATGCTCACAGAGGTGTCACTCTTGCAGAAAGGAGCCCACACAAGACTCCTATATCATATTCAAGCCATAACTCTGCCCCCCTTTTCCCTGCACCCAGCATGGGGGGGGGGGGGTTTGGCCACTATCAGGGGATGTGTGGCTATGCTCCTTCATGCAAGAATGACGCCCCTCTGGACACCTTACTGGCTCATTTGCATAACAAATAAAATGGATTTTCATTATATACTAAACATCTATTGCATACACAAAGGCACATCTAGGTACTATGTGATATTAGACTATGACTTTACTTCAATAGTGAATATCCTGGTAACAGATTCCTTTAAATGTGTACACTGAAAATATATACCTGATTTGACTGTTTGAAGATAAATCTTTGCGCTATATGCAAAGACTACCAGGATATCAGCAGCTAAAGCAGCCCTCCTCTCTTCAGTCTGGTTTGCTTTGGGCAGTTGGGAGCTGTTTTCCTGCAGAATAAAAGTGCTTTTTCTGAACATGTAATACAGACACAAACTGCACACAGGTTTGTCTGGGATGTTACATGTAATACAGACACACAGTGCACACAGGTATGTCTGGGATATGTCTGCAATCTTCTGTGGCCCAGTGTGCTTAGTTATATTGGTCAAAATAAGGTGACAGACTCACTTTCATACTATTGATAAGCTACCCTCAAGATAGTTATTCATTATCACATATGCAAGACCAAAAAACAACCAACAACAAATTTGTTACTAATCCAAAACATAAGGATTAAAAAAACAGGTAGTTTGGTTAAAAAGGAAAAACCATAACCAGCACACACAGCAAGCACTAAACTTTAACCCCTTCGCGACCAGCGCCGTACATGTACGGCGCTGGGGCGATGCGGGCACATGGCGCCCGCTCGCGGGTGCGGCGGGCGTCATGGCCGGCAAGTCTCTGCTGTTTCTAACAGCAGAGACTTGCCGCTACCTACTGTGTCGGCGGCGTCTTCCGGGGTGACTAGATGCCGTGATCACACGTGATCACGGCATCTAGTTGCGTCTAAACCCGGAAGCGTTCGCTTCCGGGTGGTGTACAGACACCCCGTGTGGCCAATCGGGGTGTCTGTACACCATATGAAAACTGTAATCCTCGCTGGTGAGGATTACAGTTTTCAAAGTGCAATTCTTATTCTGGCCACTAGATGGCAGGCCAGGATAAGAAATTAGCAATTCATGGATTTCTGAGTCTATAAAACCAGAATTGCTCATAAAGAAAAAAAAAAAGCCACAATTTATAAGCCCATATTTGAGCTTTCTAATAGTAAAAAAATTTTTTAAAAAAATGTTAAAAAATATATAAAAAATAAAAAAGATGTAAAAGTTCAAATCACCCCCCTTTCCGTATAAGTAAAAAATAAATACCTAAATAACAATAAATATAGACATCATGGGTATCACCGTGACCGAAAACGCCCGTACTTTTAAAATATAAAAAAAAAATTCCAATACGGCGAATTGTGTGGCGTAAAAAAGCGTCCAAATGGCGATTTGCCGTTTTTTGTCGCTTTTTTTTTCTAAAAAAAATTAAATAAAAAGTGATCAAAAAGTCATACACACCCCAGAATGGTATCAATAAAATCTTCAGATCGTCCCGCAAAAAATGAGCCCCCATACAGCTCTGTACACATAAATACCAAAAAGTTATAGGGGTCAAGATTTGACAAGGAAAAAAAAAAAAAAAAAAAGGGCAACTTTCTAATTATTTTATCACTATGAAAACGCAGGAAAAACTATACATATTAGGTATTGCCGGATTCATACTGACCAGTAGAATGAAAGTAATGGATCAGTTTTAATGCACATCGAACGCTGTAAATAAGAAACCCGTAGAACTGTAGCGGAATAGCGTTTTCTTTGCAATTTCACCCGGTTTGGAATTTTTTTCCCGCTTCCCACTACACCGTATGCAATATTAAATGGTGGCGTTGGAAAGTACAACTTGTCCCGCAAAAAACAAGCCCTCATACAGCTATGTGAACAGAAAACTAAAAGAGTTATGGCTGTTTGAAGGCAGGGAGCGCAAAACGAAAATGCAGAACCGAAAAAAGCTCCGGGCGCGAAGGGGTTAAGCCTGGAGAAGGCACAAACATTCAGATTTTGCACTTTTACTAGCATTATAAATTCACACAAAACCATCCCCCTTAACAAACAATATAATTTAAAATAATGCTAAAAAGCATATTTTACTAAACAATTTAAAATGCACCCTAAAGAAAAGATATACCTGTCCTCTCTTGCCCAAATGCTCTCCACAATGGTCTGCTCAAAGCACCTGACACAAACAGGAATTTATAAGTTTTCAGACAGGCAACATCCTAGACACCCAAACAAAACCCTGTCGCAAACATGTCGCACTCATGTCACAGTCGCATGCGACATGCATTATTCTCTATGGAGCCATTGTCGCTAGCGACATGCGACACAAAATCCAGCAAGTTTGGATTTTTTGCGACTGTCGTGTCGCAGTCGCAGCATGTCGCATGTCGCAGTGCGACACCATAGACTTCCATTATAAAAATTGTTGCGCGACTTTGGTGCGACAAGAAGTCGCGTGACAACTGTCGCCGTGTAGCCCTAGCCTTATTCAGAGTTCATAGAGGGGGTCCAGGATCAGGGATGAATCTAGGCTTACTTTTGGAGCAAAAACTCAATTTGGAGCCTCTCTTATACACAATGCAATGGGCCATTGAGTGTGAACCTGCTGTGCCAACTATCCATTTTATTTTATTTACATATATTCAATTGACTAGTAATAGCCCGTCTTGCACCTGTTTCTATATCATGCTACTAAGACGTAACTTTTATTCACTTATATAAAACATCAATTTTATGTGCTAAATAAACCCTATTTTAAAATTTGCAGTGTCTCACCAACTAGGTACTGCTTGTCTGCTATATACTCTGATGGTTTCTCTATGTCTGTGGCAGGCTGGTAGCTGTGCTCTGGCTCCAGACTCTTCCCAACAGACTGTATCCCTGCCTATATTACGTCTGTTTATAGCGTACCATGTTGCTGAAACGCTGACCATTAAAATAATTCCCTCAAACACTGCCCCCATGTTTCACCACCTCCGCGGCGTCTTCAGGGGTTTAGGGCAGTGAGTGTTTGTGGGCGTTGCCCTCTGGCTTTAAAGCCTCCTATGGCAACAGTTGATGGCAAATTTTAAAATAGGGTTTATTTAGCACATAAGATTGATGTTTTATATAAGTGAATAAAAGTTATGTCTTAGTAGCATGATATAGACACAGGTGCAAGACGGGCTATTACTAGTCAATTGACTATATGTAAATAAAATAATCTAAGACAGCCCTCACCAGTGTTAAGGTCAAGTTTGTATGGTAACTATCCATTTTGACTCTGGGCTAAGCCTATGAGTTTTACTTCAGGGCTTCCTGGTATTCACCCTTTAACTCCTTTACAGGAATAAGTACTTTGATACAGGGGAATAAACAGATCCCTACCTCCTGGGATCTGGGATAGTCCTGGTGTAGTTGTCAGCTGTTAGTTGTCAAGGACTGCAGTTCAAGCACCGGGGACTCAGGATAGCAAAAATGCAGGAAAATCATAGCAGGATTCTGAACAGGCACTATGACTTGAAAGCCTACTTGTTCTTCTGTGCTCTAGAACAGGTAAAATCATCAGGCTACACCCTTTTCTATGTGTCTGTCTGGCTTCTGGAGCAGAGACTGTTACAGCCTGCTGCTAAAACCATATGGATTATTAGATTATTACAATTTTATTATTGACTGGTGCCAATGGAAACCTTACACATATGCAGAACACAAGGCACTTGCCCATAACATGGACTATTCAAGGCCATGTATATTTTTTAGGGATGAGCGAGCATACTCGTCCGAGATTGGTGCTCGCTCGAGTATTAGGGTACTCGTAAGTGCTCGCTGCTCGGACGAGTATCTCGCCATGCTCGAGGAAATGGCAACTTCCGCATCGTGCATTTTTGGCGCCTATAAACTCAGCCAATCACAAGCCAGGAGACTCTGCGGTACACCCAGCATCACATGGGGCCCTTACATGTCGATAGCAGGGGTTGGCTGGCCTGATCAGGAGACCCTGGAATATACTAGTGACTGGCCGCGGTGCTCGGCTCAGATGTTCTCTGGATGTCGTTAGGGATAGAGCTGCTGCGTTTCAGGGAGAGTGTTAGGGCCTGCATTTAGTTCTCTGTTAGGCAGGAATCACCCACAAAGAACCCAACATCCCTTCTAAGGGCTACAAGAAATTTTTTTTTTGTCCCCTGGCTTGGCTGGCTGGTTGTCTCTAGTAGTGCAGCAATCGCCATATATAACCCCTTTTATATTTTTTTATTGTTATATCTCAGTGATACAAATCCATTTCACACAGCAGTGTGGAAGCTTTCTGTGTGTCACAGTTCAGTACACTCACTACAATCCGTATTTTCTGTCCAGGTAACACTTTCTGTACGTCACTTAATACAACCAGGTCTTTTGCTTCCACGTATATAGCTTGATCCCAAAAATCTCTGTGCGACATTTGTCTGGGTCGCAGTCAAAATAGCTACCGTCAGCAGGGTGTCAGTTAGCTCTACGATAGTTTCTGCACGTCACGTTCCCAAAAAAACAAAACTAAAAAAAAAAATATATAAAAAAAATTGGTTTTTTGTTGTTTTAGCTCAGTGATACAAATCAATTTCACACAGCAGTGTGGAACCATTCTGTGTGTCACAGTTCAGTACACTCACTACAATCCGTATTTTCTGTCCAGGTGACACTTTCTGTACGTCACTTAATACAACCAGGTCTTTTGCTTCCACGTATATAGCTTGATCCCAAAAATCTCTGTGCGACATTTGTCTGGGTCGCAGTCAAAAGAGCCACCGTCAGCAGGGTGTCAGTTAGCTCTACGATAGTTTCTGCACGTCACGTTCCAAAAAAAACAAAACTAAAAAAAAACAATATGAAAAAAATAGTTTTTTTGTTGTTTTAGCTCAGTAATACAAATCCATTTCACACAGCAGTGTGGAACCATTCTGTGTGTCACAGTTCAGTACACTCACTACAATCCGTATTTTCTGTCCAGGTGATCACTTTCTGTACGTCACTTAATACAACCAGGTCTTTTGCTTCCACGTATATAGCTTGATCCCAAAAATCTCTGTGCTACATTTGTCTGGGTTGCAGTCAAAATAGCCACCATCAGCAGGGTGTCAGTTAGCTCTACGATAGTTTCTGCACGTCACGTTCCAAAAAAAACAAAACTAAAAAAATACATATATAAAAAATATATATATTTAAAAAAAATGTTTTTTTGTTGTTTTAGCTCAGTGATACAAAACCATTTCACACAGCAGTGTGGAACCATTCTGTGTGTCACAGTTCAGTACACTCACTACAATCCGTATTTTCTGTCCAGGTGACACTTTCTGTACGTCACTTAATACAACCAGGTCTTTTGCTTCCACGTATATAGCTTGATCCCAAAAATCTCTGTGCGACATTTGTCTGGGTCGCAGTCAAAATAGCCACCGTCAGAGGGTCTCAGTTAGCTCTACGATAGTTTCTGCACGTCACGTTCCAAAAAAAACAAAACTAAAAAAAACTATATGAAAAAAATAGTTTTTTTGTTGTTTTAGCTCAGTAATACAAATCTATTTCACACAGCAGTGTGGAACCATTTTGTGTGTCACAGTTCAGTACACTCACTACAATCCGTATTTTCTATCCAGGTGACACTTTCTGTACGTCACTTAATACAACCAGGTCTTTTTGCTTCCACGTATATAGCTTGATCCCAAAAATCTCTGTGCGACATTTGTCTGGGTCGCAGTCAAAATAGCCACCGTCAGCAGGGTGTCAGTTAGCTCTACGATAGTTTCTGCACGTCACGTTCCAAAAAAAACTAAACTAAAAAATATATAATATATATATATATTATATATATATATAAATATATATATAAAAAAAATAGTTTTTTGTTGTTTTAGCTCAGTGATACAAATCCATTTCACACAGCTGCGTGAAACCATTCTGTGTGTCACAATTCAGTACACTCACTACAATCCGTATTTTCTGTCCAGGTGACACTTTCTGTACGTCACTTAATTCAACCAGACTGAACAAGTTTGTGGGTTTCAGTACAGCAGGCCATTTATTTTTTTATATAATACACTTATATACAGAAAATGTTGAACCCCAGGGCTAAGGGTCGAGGACGAGGGCGTGGGCGTGGGCATTCAATTACTGCAGGGGGCAGAGGTCGTGGTCCTGGGCAGGGTGAGACACTACCTGCTGATGAGGGAGCAGGGGAACGCCGCAGAGCTACACTCCCTAGCTTCATGTCTCAACTTACAGGGACACGTGGTAGAGGACTGTTGAAACCACAACAGTGCGAACAGCTGATGTCGTGGATTGCGGACAATGCTTCAAGTAATTTGTCCACCTGTCAGTCTTCCACGCAGTCCACCCACGTTACCCAAGGGAGCACTCCTCTGGCTCCTCCACCTCAACCTCCTTCCCCCCAGTCTGCCCCCTCCCAGGAAAATTTGGAATGCGATCCGGCATACTCTGAGGAACTGTTTTCTGGACCCTTCCCAGAGTCACAAACCACTTCTCAGGTTGCTGCTGACCTCGTTCCCGATGCCCAAGTTTTCCAACTGTCGCAGTCTGTGGGTGATGATGATGATGATGACAATGTTGAGTTAGTGGAAGAAGTTTGTAAAGAGGTGTCGGACGATGAGGAAACACGGTTGTCAGACAGTGGTGAAGTTGTTGTCAGGGCAGGAAGTCCGAGGGGGGAGCAGACTGAGGAAACGGAGGATGACGAGGTGACTGACTCAAGCTGGGTTGATAAGCCGAGTGAAGACAGTGCTTCTGAGGCGGAGGCGAGTGCTGCACCAGAACAAGTTGGAAGAGGCAGTGGTGTGGCCAGAGGGAGAAGCAGGGCCAGAGCTGGTGCATCAGCAGCAAATGTTTCACGTAGTGAAGCTCCCGTGGCGAGGCCTAGATGTTCGCAAGTCTGGAGGTTCTTTAAAGAAAGTGAGGATGACCGACGGACTGTGGTGTGCAACCTGTGCCACACCAGGATCAGCAGGGGTGCCACCACTACTAGACTAACCACCACCAGCATGCGCAGGCATATGAGTGCTAAACACCCCACTCAATGGAACCAAGGCCGTTCACCACCTCCTGCGGGTCACACCACTGCTCCTTCCCCTGTGTCACTCGCTGCCTCTGCTAGTCAACCCCCTGTCCAGGACCCCGGCATGAGCGCCTCCTGCCGGAAAACCACACCTTCGCCTCCACGATCCTCCACAGTGTCCACCAATGTGTCCCAGCGCAGCAAGAGGAAATAAAGTTCCACCCACCCACATGCCCAAGCCCTCAACATCCACATCTCTAAATTGCTGAGCCTGGAGATGCTGCCCTATAGGTTGGTAGAGACTGAGGCCTTTCGCAATCTCATGGCGGTGGCTGCCCCTCGGTATTCGGTCCCCAGCCGCCACTATTTTTCCCGATGTGCCGTCCTAGCCCTACACCAGCATGTGTCAGAGAACATCATCCGTGCCCTGACCAATGCTGTTTCTGAGAAGGTCCACCTAACCACGGACACGTGAGACACGGGCAGGGACACTATATCTCACTGACGGCACATTGGGTTAACTTGGTGGAGGCTGGGACCGAGACTGACCCTTGGGCCGCTCATGTACTGCCCACACCAAGGATTGCGGGGCCTACCTCGGTCACGGTCTCTCAGACGTACTATGCCTCCTCCTCCGACCCCTCCTCCTCCTCCACCTCCGAATTACCATCCGTGGGCACGGCGCCTTCAGTCGGTAGCTCTAGGCGCAGCAGCAGTGCCGTGGGTAAGTGCCAGCAGGCGGTGCTCAAACTGCTGAGCTTAGGTGACAAAAGGCACACCGCCCAAGAGCTGTTACAGGGCATCACGGCGCAGACCGATCTGTGGCTGGCACCGCTGAACCTCAAGCCAGGCATGGTTGTGTGTGACAACGGACGTAACCTGGTGGCGGCTCTGCAACTCGCAGGACTGACACATGTGCCATGCCTGGCCCACGTGTTCAATCTAATAGTTCAGCGGTTCCTCAAGACATACCCCAATCTGTCTGATTTGCTCACCAAGGTGCGCCGCATCTGTGCGCATTTCCGCAAGTCGACCACAGATGCTGCCACTCTCAGGGCAGTGCAGCGCCGCCTACAACTGCCCACTCACCGACTGTTGTGCGACGTGCCCACGAGATGGAATTCGACATTAAACATGTTATCCAGAGTTTACCAGCAACGCAGAGCGATTGTAGACTGCCAGATGTCAACTTCCACCAGAACTGGTAGTCAGGTCACTCAGATTCCTCAAGTCTACAATGAGGAGTGGACGTGGATGTCTGATATCTGCCAGGTGTTGAGCAACTTTGAGGAAGTCAACACAGATGGCCAACGGCGATGCCGCCAATATCAGCCTCACCATCCCGCTGCTTTGCCTGTTGAAAAACTCACTGCTCAGCATCAAGTCGGATGCTTTGCGCTTGTCACAAGAGACGGTGGAGAAGATACGTCGCTTTGATAGCCAGAGCACCCTCCAGTCTTTTTCTCAGCGCGTATCAGAGGAGGGGATAGGATAGGAGGAAGAGGAGGAATGTCGGCCGAGACAGAGAGGGTTACCAATGCTCAGTCCCTAACTTGAGCGTGTATGGGCTGA
>ONZH01025838.1:0-45851 GCA_900303285.1 Rhinella marina
TAAAAAAATTTGGCATTAAAGGCATTTTTATCTCACCACTTTCTGATGGCTGTGACTTTTTTATTTTTCCATTGACATAGCCTTATGAAGTCTTTTTTGCAGGACAAGTTGTAGGTTTAAAGTGGTAAAAACATTAGGCGTAACATTTTTCGTAAAGCGCTCAGAAAGGATAAAAAATAATAAAATAAAATAAATGAATCAATAAATCATGCTTTGTGGTAGTGAATCAATTTTACCTGAAATAGTGTAAAAAACAAAACAAAAAAATCATACTTACCTCATCCACTTGGGCCAGTCGCTGCCATCTTGCTTGAAGATCTCGCACGAAATCCCATGCGCGGTGACGTATGACGTATGATGTGACGTCAGATCTCCAAGCAAGATGGCTGCGGCCAGCCCATCGTGAGCAAATGCATCAGGTAAATATAATTTTTTTTTTCAATTTTACACTCTGTTATTTATATAAGATGCCGCCATCATGTATGAATGCGGCATCTGAGGGGCACAATGACGGGGGGCGGCGCAATCGCCGCTCCCTGTCATTGCACCCACTACTAACAAAGAAATGCACATTGTGATGAAGTAATTCGCCACAGCAAATTTTTATGTAAAATTCAGCGAAGCAGCCGAATCAAATTTTTTAATAATTAGCTCATCTCCAGTCATATTATTCTAAGCAATTTACTAAAAATGTTGCTTTTTATAGCGCCACCTTGAGGTACATGTAACTTACACCATCACTTCGTCTAGGGCTCATGCACACGAACGTATTTTCTTTCCGTGTCTGTTCCGGTTTTTTTTGCAGACCGTATGCGGAACCATTAATTTTAACGGAAGTTACTCCGTGTGCATTCCGTTTCTGTATGTTGTTCCACAAAAAATCGAACTTGTTCTATTATTGTCCATTTACGGAACAAGATAAGACTGTTCTATTACGGGCCAGCTGTTCCTTCCGCAAAAATATGGAATGCACACGGACGTCATACATATTTTTTGCGGATCCGTTTTTTGAGGACCGCAAAATACATGCGGTCGTGAGCATGAGCCTTTACATTGATGTCACTGGTTGCTAACAACGTGGCCAGAATATATGGTGGGTTAAAGGAGATCAGTAGCGTTGTTTATGGCAACAGTCAGATCATTGCTTTCACTTTCTATCCTGCACTGCAAATAAAAGCTATAATTGACTGGTTGCGGGCAACGCCCCAGACCCTATATTCACATCCCCCCTTGCTGAGGTCTTCATTTTGCCTTCAGACAATTCATCTCCACTACACATAATACACTCCGCCACATTCCTCAGCAATCCCTCATCTCGCAGCTGAGCAAACATGAGCCCTCAGCATTCACAGGAAAGGTGAATGGAGATGAAGGGAGGACGTAAGATGTGGCCATTTGTATGCTGCGGAGCAGCGCCCTTCACATGGAGGGAGAATGCTTCCATTATTTAAAGATTAGTCATTGCACATTCTTCACAAGGCAGGAGCCGGGGTTAATGTAACATGGTAGACAGAGGGGGAAAATGTCACTTTACATGGAGGGAGGTTCTGTCTAGAGTGCAAAATATACATATGTAGCAGAGCCGAGTTGGCCATTTGACAGAATGCAGGAAGTGTATTAGCATATTGATGCAAAATTTTGGTTAATTTTTGAATAAAAAGTAAGCTGATTTATAGGTGGAGTAAATTTAGACTAGACAGCCTAGAGAAGTGATAGCTTTATCATCCACCCTGGTACAGTAAATCTACTGCAGTTTAAGACTGTCTAGTCTAAATTTACACTGTCTTTAAAAACGGGGTTAGCAAATGTGCTCTATTCTATTTCTGGCTAAGTAGAACTCTGTAGTAATCTCAGTCCAGCTCAGTAGAACTCTATAGTAATCTCAGTTAGCTCAGTAGAATTCTACACTGATCTAAATCCAGCTCACTAGAAATATAGTAATCTGAGTCCAGCTCAGTAAAACTCTATAGTAATCTCAGTAGAACTCATTCAGTCCAGTAGAACTCTATAGAATCTAAATCCAGCTCATAGAATAGTAATCTCCATCTCAGTAGAACTTTATAGTAATCTCACTCCATCTCAGTAGAACTCTATAGTAATCTCAGTCCAGCTCAGTAGAACTATATGGAGATCTAAGTCCTGCTCAGTAGAACTCTATGGTAATCTAAATCCAGCTCACTGACTCTATGGTGATCTATTTCTGGCTCAGTAGACTCCTATGGTAATCTAAATCTGACTCTAGGAATCAGTGGAAATCTAAATCAAGGACAGTAAACCCTATGGTAATCTAAATCCAGTTTAGTGGAAATTTGTGGTGATCTAAATCCAGCTCAGTGGAACTCTGTGGTGGTCTCAATCAGGGACAGTAAACCCTATGATCTAAGTCCAGCTCAGTGGAAGTCTATGGTAATCTACTGTAAGTCTGACTCTGTAGAACTCTTTGGTAATCTAAATCTGACTCAGTAGAACCCCATGGTGATCTAAGTCTGGCCCAGTAGAACTCTATGTTGATCTAAATCCAGCTCAGTGAAACTCTACTGTGTTCTATGTCTGGCTCAGTAGAACTCTAATGTAATCTAAGTCCAGTTTACTAGAACTCTATGGTGATTTAAGTCCAGTTCAGTAGAACTCTATGGTGATTTAAGTCCAGCTCAGTAGAACTATATGGTGAGCTAAGTCCAGCTCAGTAGAACTCTATTTTGATCTAAGTCCAGCTCAGTAGAATGCTATAGTAATCTATGTCCAGCTCAGTAGAACTCTATGGTGATCTAAGTCCAGCTCAGTAGAACTCTATGGTGATCTAAGTCCAGCTCAGTAGAACTCTATGGTGATCTAAGACTTTTTCTTAAGAGATCTGTATTGAGCAAAGTTAATTTCAATAAAACTGGTGGGTCTGGCTGCTTTGGGTGTAAAATGCCTTTTATATCCACAGGTTTTTTTTTCATCTGAACTTGGGTGCATCTTACTAAGCGAGTACAAAAAACTGTGAAATCTCTGTGAGACGACCACGCAAAAAGTGCATTAAAAAGTATTCTTATGGATGATCTTCTCAAAGAAGATGGTCCATATACATAAAATATGGTGGAAGTCAATATCTATAACAGAAAATCTGTTCTGGATAAGGGGGTGGTTTTCTCAAAGAGGTGGTCTTTTGGAGAGGTTTGACTGTATATAAAGTGTGATTGTACTGCTAGTATAGAGAACATACATTTGTTCAGAAGAGTTATGGTCTGAGGATCTGAATGATTTATTACATCAGGAGAAAACCAGTTCAACTCTCCATGACCTTGGAAAAAGCCATAATATAATTCCAAACCCTAAGGATTCAAAGTCTGAGGTCAGTTGAGAAATTTAGGCCGTCTCTTCGTATGACACATCATCCCTTTGATGAACATAGAGCAGAATGAAGACCAGGAATGGAGGAACAAATTGTAATGTCTGAAACCGGAGTCTCCTAATCACCCAGGAGCCCTCAACAGTTATACAGTCATATGGTGATGTGGAGGATGCATAAAGTCAGCGTCACCCTGCTTTCCCACAAAACATAGGGGAGATTATATGATGCATTAACGCAAATTTTTGTGCATCAAAAAGTAGTCAGATAATGTGCACAGATATACTCTGCAGCATAATTTATGACTTTTTTAGCTTCTCAACACTTTTCTAAAGTGTTAGAAGAGGCAATGGCTTAGTGGGAGACGTGGAGCCTCCGCAGCCCGCTGGATTTACTATAACTTAGGTCAGAAACTGCCCCAGGCCAAATGTGGGTGGGGCTTATTTAAGCTCTGTCGATGAGTAGGTGGTCCGGTGGAGGCATTCCCAGAGGCAGGTACTTAGATGCCCCGAATTTACCAACTACAATGTTAGTAAGTATGTAAACATTGGAGGAGATTCATCAAACTGCTGTAAGGTAGAACTATCTTAGTTGCCCATAGCAACCAATCAGATTCTACCTTTCATTTTCCAAAGGAGCTGTGAAAAATGAAAGGAGGAATCTGATTGGTTGCTATGGGCAACTAAGCCAGTTCTACTTTACATCCGTTTGATAAATCTCCCCCACAGTTTGGTCAACCCTTCCTAACAGTGATTGTCCATTTTTTATTTTTTTTTACTAATGCCATCCATTCACATGGCTGTATGAGGGTTTGTTGTACTTTCGAATGGTACCATTTAATATTGCATGATATTGTATGGAAAAAAATTGTAAAGTTTGTAAGTTTTATAAGTTTCATTTTCACTGCGTTCCCTATGCAAAAACCACATTTATATATAGTTTTTCTTGTGTTTTAATACTTAAAAAAATAAAAACTGAAAAAAAAATTTCTTTGCTTTGCCATATACTGACCCCCCATAACTTTTTTTTATAGTTATGTCTAGTGCTCATTTTTTCAGGGTAATCTGTAGTTTTTTGTTGTTGTTTTTTCTGTTCATTTATATTTATTTCCAATATGGGGTGACTTCAATGTTTATATTTTTAAAAGTAATTTCTTTTACTCCCCCCTACCCCCATCCAATGAATTACCATTGCAGCCTATGGGAGTTTTACTATGTTACTATAGAGCGCCATAGGAACATACTGTAGCTGTGGCCGGCCTTGGATCCTTCCGAGTGCCAGGAGAAGCCATAGCACCGAACGGCTCCCTTGATCTCAGTGCGGAGGTGCTGTTCAGGCAGTTGACCACAGCATCTAAGGTGTTGAAAGTCTGTGATCGGTGTTATCGTATATCGCAGACTTTGCCTCCTTTCTTCATGTTATCACCAATCACCACCTGTCACATTCATGGATCCTCTGTAGAGCCTTTGAGGTCTTTTGGTACTAGAGGAGGGAGAGGAGACGTTACATATCAAATCACCCCTTCCCATAATCAGGCATGAGTCAGTGACTCTGATGTTTCCTGGCATCAGTTTCTGGCAGAGTTTATTTTTTGTCTAGGGGAAGATATAGATATAGACGTAATTTATATAATATATATATATATATATATATATATATATATATATATATATATATATATTTATATATATATATATATAATAATTTATATGCATTTCTTATATAATCTTAAAGGGGTTATCCAATAATTAATGTAAAATTGCTCTGCTAGATTTATTTCAAGGTGGCTGCTTAGGGCAGGCGTGCCCTTTCTCACCAAGAGGAGGCCTTTCTGCTGCAACTGTCTCCCTATCATAGCTCAGGGGAGCGTCCTTTCTGCTGCAGCTGTCTCCCTATCATAGCTCAGGGGAGTGTCCTTTCTGCTGCAATCCTCCAGCTAGCACAGTTCAGGGGGTGTGTCCTCTCTGCTGCAACTCTTTTTTTATTGCAGCTCAGGGTTAGTGGCTATACTCAGTTTTTAAATTACATGCAAATACAAAAGTATTAAGATCCAAGTGTTGCTTTGAAAAAAAGTAGGTTATTTTCTGCAGGACAACCCCTTTAAGCTTTATTGTAAAGCTGCATGAAGATGCTTACACCTATAATTATTAAGCCCCTGATGGCATTTTGAGTTTGCATTGTCTTCTAGCAGAAAATATATGGACGTGGGTAAGGTTTTATTTTTGTTGCTCAAAAGTATTAAAATTGTCCCTGCAACAAAAGGATTAACACAGCTTATTATTTTGTGTCACATCCTCTATACAGATCTATGAACAGAAGACATATGTCCACCTTGTTCTAGCCTGCCTTATTTAGTCTATATATAATTTATTGTTTTGTGTATGCAGCTCTTATTCAGACCTATGTGTCTCCATGGATACAGACTACAAACAAACCCTGTGTGTAGTCTGATCCTTTAATCATTTACATTTTTACACTTTCCCTGCCCTCTTGCCAGTTTCAAACTGGCATTAGGCTTGTCCGGCCGGGGAACAGCCTGCCGGATCCATACTAATGCTTTATTAAGGCTCACTATAATGGGGACTGGCTGGAGATCCGGCCGCAGCAAGGCAAATATGCCAAGAGGCAGGCGGACAAATACGCTGCACGCATCGGTTTGTTAGAAGCTGTATACACAAAACCGTATTAATCATAAAGACACTAGAGTGGCGCCGACTCATGTCTTAATATAAGCTATATAGTCCCTTTCCAATATTTTCATTAACACGACTACTGTCAGTCATGCTGCCACTGATGTAAAATACAAACATCTCCATGAAGTGTATGGTTTCTCTTGGCAGGAGCCCCTGGCATCGTGTTTGCCGTCTGTTGTGTTTGTGCATCATTTCACATACTTGTCTGGATCACTCGTTTCTGGCTCTTTCCAACGATGTGTTACAGGCCACTGGGAAAGTCATCTGAATATGTGGAATCATGTACAGTATGACTGCGGTCTCTGGCACGGCACGGCTTTCGTCTGGTGCTCGGAGGCTGCAGCAAGCTCTGGGATAAATCATCTTATACTTTATTATTCTTTGCTCTACTGCTCCTACAGTTATGGTTATCTGACCCATGGTGTCTGAGAAATTATTAATATAAATATAATTTTCACCTAAATTAACTAAAGCGTTATGTACAAATACACTACATAAATCTCGTACTGATCCTGAGTTACGGCCTGTGTGATCCTCCAGAGATACACTTGCAATTCTGCAGCCTTCGGAGCAAAAATCTTCTAGTATTCCTTGGTTACTGTTCAATGTTTGTGTTACAGTTCAAAGTGTGAATGCAATGGTTGGGTTTGGGGTGGCCCCAACACTACGCTGGGTGCCCCAGACACTGTTGAGGTGTCACCACATGTTGCCACTCACCGAATGGGATGGTAAGGCATGGTGCACCCCAATGGGAAATAAGTCCAGAGAGTCACGGTCTGCAGTCAACCATTGTGTTACTGAAGTGTAAAACAATACAGGCAATGCACTGAGCTGGCTTCTCTAGTCTCCTCCATGGCAGAAGTAAGTTTGATGTTGAGGAAAGACCTTAGCTAGCTCTCTCTCTCTCTCTCTCTCTCTCTCTCTCTGTCTCTCAGAAGGCTTGGACCCTGACCAAAGGGCTGGTGGCCCAGGGTCTGTGGTTCAGTCGTTCGGTTGGTTTCCTAGTCAATGGGCTGGTGACCTGGAGTCTATGGCTCAGCATCCCCATCTCAGCGTCTTCTTCTGGTCACTCATGCAGATGTAGTCTGGCAGAGTCTGTCCTCCTAATGGTCCCTATCTACAGACAACTAGGGGCTCTGACTGTTCTCTTTATATTGTTGGGATCTGTACGTGTGGTGGGATCGGCAATGACAGACTTCACTGTAGACAACAGGTTAAAAAGTCCAGAATAACGTTTATTTTGTCTCGAAAACAAGTTAAAAGTTACTTGTAAGGGTCCATGTAACAATTAACACAAAAGGTCAGAAGAAATACCTGCCTGTTTGGGCGTTAACTAAACACAGGTTTTATAACAGGGAGATCAGACTTTCCATCAGCTCTCAGGCTCTAACCCAGACTGACAGTCTGAGGCCTCTTTTATTCTCCAGTAATGATCCCAGCATCCACACCTGGGATCACCTCAGGCTAGAGGGAAGACCTATGCTGGAATAAGGGTGTGGACTGGCATGTCCTACTGCCAAACCTCCCCACCAGTCCAACAAAATCTAGCCCAGGACAGAATGGTCATATGAGACTGACCCCTACCCCAATGATCTTCCACTCTCAACCTATTTACTTCCGGCCAGGGTCTGGACTGAGTCATGTGTGCTGCACATTCCCATCTTGAACATTGGGGGCATATAACTAGGATATGCCCCCAATGTCTCATAGGAGCGAGTCCCATCTATACTTAGAACAGAGTCTGCAAAGTGCTGGAGGGCACACCACACATGTGCAGCATGCTCAGCTATTTTCGGAAGTCCAATTAAAATTAATGGGAATAACGCCACGCAAGCGCAGCCACCACTCCATTCACTTCTATGGGGCTTACAGAAATAGTCAAGCCAGTGCTCGGCTATTTTTGGCAGCCCTATAGAAATGAATGGACTTCGGCAGTGCATGTGCAGTGCCCCCTACAGCACTTAGCAGGCTCCATTCTAAGTATAGATCAACCCACACCTATTACACATTGGTGGCATATCCTAGTGATATGCCCCAATGTCCAAGATGGGAATACCCCTTTAAAGTGGCTCTGTGTTGTAGGTGGGTCCAAATTGACAGAAGGCAGGGCCAACACAAGTAGGTGATGCCAGCAATACCTTAAATACTTCATATTCCCAGCTTTAAAGGGGTTGTCCCAGGGAAAATATTCTATAGTTTTCAAACCAACCCCTGGATCTGAATACATTTGTAATTGCTTGAAATTAAACATTTAGTATAGCCACTAAGTTATTCAATAATATCAATCTGTATAGTGCCACCTGCTGTTTGTTCTTTTTCTTATTTCTTTGTCCTGCTTACTGAGAAGGCCGCACATGCTCAGTTTCATCCTTCAACCGCCTCCTGAGCTGTGATAGGGAGCGATGAGACACGCCCCCTTAGCTGCAGCAGAAAAGACACTCCCCTTGAGCTGTCAGCTTGATATAAATCTAGCAGAGCAATGAATGTGGAGATCTCTGGATCCATGTGAGGTCCAGGGCTGGTTCTAGCTTTGTTAGAAAGAGATTCTCATGTCCTATATGTCTGATTTTCATTTTTTACATTAGTCATGGAATAAACCCATTAACTGTGGGAGCATCAGCCCACCAGAATGTTTCCCAGTGGTCTGTAACCAGTTTGCCCCTGGCTGCTGCAGCCAATGACTGACCATGATCATATCACTGCTGGGGACACGTGACTGTAGTGGAATATAAATTTTCCCAGTATACAGGTCGACATTTATTCAGTAATTCAAAAATTGCAATGAAATCATTTGTGTAATTCAAGCCGAAGTGCTGGTAAAGCTGTCAGTGACAATTAGTCCTAGCGTTTCCTAGACGTCGCATAAACCTTACAAGCCGCCTTAAAACAATTTTTTTTTCTGACTAAATTTAGATGTTATGACCCAAGCAGTTTAATTTTATTCTGTGAGATGAGAACACAGTGACAGCGACAGAATTTCAAATGGCAAGAAAATCATATCCGTTTCTAAAAATAATTTTCGGTTTCATTGTATATGGAAACAGGTTGAGTTAATTTTTTGTTTTTTAAATGATGTACACATCAGCTACACTGAGGGCCTAGAGAGTAGTCATCGAGGGCAACCTGCTTAGTGCACGCAAATTATGGCCAGTGCCCTAAGACTACGTTCACACCTCCGGTGAAGGTATCAGGCAGGCTGTTCCGGCAGAGAACAGTCTGCTGGAGTTTACCGGATCCGGCATTGCCGGATTCTACAGGTTTGGCTGAAAAATACAGCTGCAGCGTTTTTTTTCTGGGTGACGACAATCATTTTTCCCGGAACTGCCAGCGAGACCAGGCATGCTGGAGCCTTATACTGTCAATTGGTATCAAAATAATACTGCCACCTCATGCACAAATTATTCAACCTTCAGCGCTCCAATAGCACCTTATAATACCTAAATGAAACTGCCATACTGTACCCAAATTATGTCACAAGCAGTGCTGAATTTATAGTGTCATGCAGTAACCAAATAGTACCAACGTACAGTGTTCAAATTATTCCGCATAATACTGGCATACAGTGCTAAAATAATACCATTAGGTTGAAATAATAAAGCATGTACACCACTCACATTGTAATAATATAATACAAAAACACCACATACACAAAGTACAAATACAGATATCTCATGAGGGCTATGTGATGAACAGTTAGAATTAAGGTTTTTCTCAATTAGGGAAATCTGTGGAATCTGTTACAGCGCGAAGAGTCGCTGAATGTTTCTTGTACCGCACATATGTTTGCAAATCAACGCAGTGCTACGGTGCAGATACGTTCTGTGGTCTCTGCCTGCAATAATGTGCGAAGAGATCAATTCATGCCTGGCTGGGTTTACTCATTGGAATTATTAAAGGAGTTTTACAGGAAGTTATGTACACCTTCAGGGCAATACATATACATATACAATGTATATGTGCTTGGTATGCTATGAAGAGGCCGCAGTGCCCCTTTGAGTGCAGAGGTCTCTTCAAACAGCTGATTGGCAGAGGTACTGGGAGTCAGACCCCAATGTGATATTGATAACCTATCCTGAGAATAGTTCATTAATATTTAACCCCTGAAAACACCTTTAACCCCCTAACTGTTTTGCAAGAGTCCCGCTCCAGCAGTGGGAAAAGTAGCTATCTGGAGCTATCTTGAATGGTAGCAGTTAGAAACATGCAACTGGTCTTGTCTGAAAGCAGACATTCCAAGTTTTCAGACAATCACAGCAATATGTTCAGGACAAAGATATCACTGATATAAATAGGCTTGCAATTATTCCCAACGTGATTTCTAACAGTGATTTCTCCTCTGTTCCTTGGAGCTGTCATTTTGGACTGGACTGTCAGCTTTCAAACAAGACCAGTTGCATGTTTCTATCTGCTACCATTCAGGAGGTAGCAGCATCTAAATGAGCCCTCCACCCTCCAGGTAGTTACCTTGAGCTGGCAAAATAGCTGGGTGGTTAAAGGGGTAGTCCATTTCGGAAAATTATTTTAGGGGTACTGAGAGAGCACTATCACTATTTGGGGTATGCTACTTTACATGGTTATTTTTGGAAGCATTGCTTGGACGTTACTGTTGTCAGAGACACTATCAACTTGTTTTGCTGGGAAAATATTTTGAGGGCACTATGTAGCAATAATTGAAGAGGGTACTATCTGTATGGCACTTCTACAGTATAGTATTTAGGGAGGCACAGCGAGCACAGTATTGTGGGTAGCAGCAAGATAAGACAGTGGGAGCACCAGGAGGGAGCGGATAAAGGTGTGGCAAACTCTGCAGAGACAAGAGATGGTTGGAAAAAGTCGTCATGGTGGTCTGGATTGAATGGAGAAGAAAACGTCTATGCAGTGCCGTATGTAGTGTTGTATTGTTCTGTATGTTTGGTAGTGAATAATGTCATTTAAAAAGTAATATCCATACAGCAATTTATCATGCACAAAAGGAGGGGGTTGGGTTTCGCATATGTGAACTGGTGCTTGGGCCAGAGATATTTTGAAATCCTAGCAACCACTAGCTGGAGGTTCTTGAATCCTGGTGAAAACAGATATTCTAAGGGGTTAGAGTAACCTAAAAGGTAAAAATTACCCATGCGGCCCTATAACAAACTTGGTATGGAGCCCCACACTACCACGATACTCATCAGCAGTAAGAGAGGACATGAAAAGGTTATGATACCTGTAGATTTCCTGATGTCTGTCTGTCCTCTTTTAGACAGGTATTTACTGTGCCCTTGGGCTTCCACCACTTTTGGCATATAGCGGACCTCCACCAGCCTCCATACCCGATGTCCCTTTGATGATCCCATGCACATTGGAAAAGGGGGAGAGGCTACCAGACACCTCTTTTGTGAAGTGCTCATAACTTCCACAGAACTCAGCGAAGATGACCATGTATGGTCACCTTTCTCATATGTGGCTGTGATGGGAGTGGGCAGGACAGGTGAGGTCCATGTCCCAGATAATGTAACCAATTTGTTTGCTCAGGGGAGTCCATCCAACCTTAATGTGGTCCATATGAGAGAGGTTTAGGAACTTATGGCATACAGTTTTATTACTAAGATCAATATATAAACTAGGGAGAGCTCCTAATCTCCCCCTAGTGGTGGCTGCAGGTAACTGAAATGTTATAATTGAACTTTGCTAAAATGATGAATAATCACAGAATGCTGGACCTAAATATGATATTCTGTTAAAGGTAGAGATGGACATTAATGTCACACACATTATTTTATATTAATATCTATGGAACATACTTTATAGTCATAGATGTGAAAAACAGTACAAAAACTGTACATGACACCATGAGTGACATGAGGAAACGTTGGTTCATACCCCTGCAGTTCTTTACCAGTTTAATGCATTGAACGTTTTGATAACAGGAGATGTTATAAAGATCATCCGGTAATCCTGGTCTTTTTTTTATGCCTACAGTTATAGCCCCTTTGCAGGCATGTGTAGTACCCCAGAGCAGGCAATACTATTATTATACTTAGCTACTGTCTCTAATGGCTACCAAAGAATGTCATCTGTGTATTTATTTCCAGGTCCTCTGATGTGCCTTAATAATATTGCTATGTAATTTATGTATTGTATTACGTGTAATGTGCCAGGTTGTGGCAGTGTATCTAGCAGAGAGATAGATCTTTAGATAGAATGGAACTCATCATCCCCCCCCCCCTTCCTTGGGCAGAAGTGGACTATGCATGCTTCCTACCAGGGAAGATGTTGCAGGAAACTAGAGTGGAGTTGAGAATTGGAATGAGACGAGACATGATGCAGTGAGGGGAATGCCCCCTCCTTCAGCCGACTCCTTGCACTTCATAGATGTAGTGTTATGAGGGGGTAAACAGCCAAAGGCACCCCACTCAATGGTACCAGAACTGCTAGAAAGTTCAGTAACTAGACCAAAGCCAGAGATTAGCACAGCAGAGAAAGAGAAAGCAAGGTATTCAATTTTACCTGCCAAATTACCCTTATCCTGCTTAAAATGATCAAGTCTTGTTTGGATGACATCTGCCTCCTCTCTGGTGGGGGAACCAGATCAGCTGTGCAACCTGCTTTGAGGTCAGAGCCCCAGGCCAATGATGAGGCGTGCCAGGGCTCCAAAGAGAAGACAGGATCAATTTATTACCACTTCTGTGCTTGGTGCATAGCGCTCAATGAGTGCTATGCAGTGAATGGAGTAAGCGGCTATGCTAGGGTATGCAGTCACTTTATGATTGGTGGGGTTTGGCCACTGGTCCTGAGAATGAAGGAGCCACTGCACTGGTTTGGCATCAAACCATAACTATGTTTCCCTGCATAGTGGTCATCCACTATCCTGTGAACCTCCTAGGAGCACCGCTATAGAGTGAAAATAGCGGAATGCTCAAGCAGTTCTGTAGACCCTTCTTTCAGAATTAGGGCTCATGCAGCCGTTCCAAGTATTGGGGACCGCAAATTTGCAACATTGTGCGGCGGCCGGGACGGATTGAGATCCATTCAGCTTGAATGGGTCCGTGATCCGTTCACACTGCAAAAAAATAGAACATGTTCTATTTTTTTGCGGTGCGGAGGCACGGAGAGAAACACCACGGAAGCACTCTGTAGTGCTTCCGTGGGGTTCCGATCTGTGCCTCCGTTCTGCACCGCATCTCCGGGATTGTGGACCCATTCAAGTGAATGTGGCGTGCACATGGCCGGTGTCCGTGTATTCCAGACCCCCCGTATGTGGGCTCCAGTACGGCCACAGCCGGGCAACGGCCGTGTGCATGAGCCCTTAATCAATGTTTAGCTAATGAGAGAAAGTAACAAAGAGCCAGGATTTGGGGAACCTGGATGGGTGGGGAACGACTTTATTAGTTTTCACTCCCATTTTACTAGGTCAGTATCCATTACGTGGGTTAGGCAAGAACAAATTATTTCTAGTTGCCCTCTATGTTAAGAGCTTACAATTGGTATTGCACTATTGTATGTATTGATGCCAGGGAAGATCAAGTAAAATAGCCATGGTTTGCCAGCTTCCATGTGATATTAAGGCCTCATTCACACAATTGTATTTTTGGCCAGTCTAAAATCGTGCACTAACCATTACATTTTTGGGGTGTTTAACAGGAATAATATTAAATGTTTGAATCAACATATGGCTGCTAATGGGTCATTTATATCCAGTGTAATATTATCTCCAGGTCTGGAGGTAACAGGATAATCATCCATTACTTCTGAGTCAACAGACCATGCTGAGCTCACAGCTGGCCTGATGTCTGGAAGATGACACCAGACATTTCAGGGCAGCCAATTTAATAAATGTCCACATGCGCATATGTTAACCCAAAAGGCTGACTCTACAGATAACTTCATTATGGTCTCGTTTTTCGTAAACTTAAAGGAACCCAACCCTTATATGACATATGAGATAGGGCTTGTTCACATCACCGTCTGGATTCCGTTTTGGATTTCCCTTATAACATCGGTATAACGGAAAAAAACGGAATCCACAAGACAGAAATCGAAACGGAAACCTTTAGAGGCATTCCATTTTGATCAGTCATAATAGAAGTATATAGGAAAGCATAACGGATCCATGTGGTTTCCATTTTGCTGGACGGAAAACAAAGTTGGGTCGACCCAACTTTGTTTTATGATGGATCAAAACGGAATGCCGTTTTGATTTCCGTCTTGTGGATTCTGTTTTTTTCCGTTATAACGATGTTATAACTGAAAGCCAGAACGGAATCCAGACGGTGATGTGAACAAGCCCTTAGTCAGCTTTAGATAAGAGGCAGTACACCCTGGTTAACCCGTTCATAGTGATATAATTACTTTATAGAAATTTCTTTACACTGGGTCTCAAGGAATAGTGTTTCTACTTCTGCCAGAACTGGTATAGAAGGTCCCACAGGCCAGGCAATACTCCCTGGATAAAAGGATATGCAGATTAGCTCTCCTCCAAGAGAAAGTAAGCTGTCTCTGTCATGCCACCTAGTGGAGGTAGCTACTCTATAGTAAATGTCCCTTTACATCATGACAAATGGTCACATGACCTAGGGCATCCAGTCTCTACTGTGGTCAGTGATTGGCTGTGGCAAATGGCAATGTCAAACTGGATGTTTACAGAGAGGGAGCCTAGAGGAGCATCGTAGGCTAGGAGAAGTAGGAGCCAAATCACCCGCCCTCCCCCTTCCCCTCATTCTTGCAGCATCCCTTTAGCTGTGGCTAAATAAAGGGCACCTCAAGGAGGGAAGAAGGCCATGACAGCAGCTTAACCCACAAGTAACTAGACTACAGTACATTTGGTAGTACAGCAAGACATAGCTGACGAATGGAAGGGAGTATAACTGCACTAACAGACTACACATGGTGTGCTTGTAGTCTGTTACCATGGGAACACCTTGGAGCTGTAGAAACAAAATGATGCTTTTCAGATTAAGTGCAATGTGGCAATAAAAATTTACTTGTGAAAATGTCTTAAAGAGGCTCTGTCACCAGGTTTTAACCTATGTATTTTAATACATAGGTTAAAAGCCCTTAATTTGCCAATTATCCAAATACCTGTATTGCAGAGTATAGCGCAGCGGTTGTGCAGAAAAGTGAAGTTTAAAAATTATGCTAATGAGCCTTCGGAGCACCGCTTCTTCACCGCCCGCCCCGGGCCCGAGGCTCTCCCCCATGCCTAAGTGCACGCCCCTCTTTAAATTGACTGACAGCGCTAGACCGTTTGGCCGAGCGCTGAAATCCCGCGCGTGCGCAGCAGGATCGGGGCCGGCGCATGCGCAATAGCGCTTGCAGTGCCGAACACTGCAAGGGCTTCCATTCATCTGCGCACGCGCTGTCACTTCCGGGTTCAGGGAAGTGATGGCGCATGCGCAGATGAATGGAAGCGCTTGCAGTGTTCGGCACTGCAAAGCGCTATTGCGCATGCGCCGGCCCCGATCCTGCTGCGCATGCGCGGGATTCAGCGCTAGGCCAAGCGGTCTAGCTGCTGTCGGTCAATTTACAAGAGGGGCGTGCACTTAGCATGGGGGAGAGCCTTGGGCCCGGGGGGGGGGCGGTGAAGAAGCGGTGCTCAGGAGGAAAGAGCCTGCCCCCCGGTGCTCCGAAGGCTCATTAGCATAATTTTTAAACTTCACTTTTCTGCACAGCCGCTGCGCTATACTCTGCAATACAGGTATGTGGATAATTGGCAAATTAATTATTAAAATACATAGGTTAAAACCTGGTGACAGAGCCTCTTTAAGTTTAGGCTGGGTCAATATCTACAGACTGGAGAACTCCTTGAAGTTCTTGACCCTCGGCTCACCAGCTCATGTCCCTATCTCTAAAGAAATAGGACCATATTCCTCGGCAGCCAGTTTACCCTTTAGGATGTTTTGGAGGGGAAGTTAGAGGCAAAAAATACAAAGACAAAGAGTACATAAAACCTCCATGTAGATGTCACCTCTGGTCAGATCCAAACCCAGGACCAAAGTTGTTTATTCCCCCACAGGAGGGGGACTAGATTTCATATTCTGGGAGAGCTTAGTTCTGTGCTCTTGTCGCTCCCTGCTGAGCGTCTCACTGTATTTACCAATGGCTCTGAACACATGGCACTTCAAGCTTGTCTTCTTAATGTAGGGTATAGGCTGTGTCATGGACAGCACCATCTGGGAGTACCCGCTCTGCTGATCTCTCCCTATGAGCTTGAACTTTCTCCTGCAATGTCATAATGCCAATCTAGTTAAAGATGCGGACATCAGGCCTAAAACTTAGCCATTGGTCCAGGGGGCTCTGAAGCAATATGGAAAGTTACCACGTTAAAAAGTAACATGAGCGGTGAAGCAGCACACAGCATTGATCGTGTAGACCCCTCCGTCCATGCTGTAGAACAGGTTCCAGTCTGTAAACTGCACACAATACTGGTACTAATGAAACCCAAAATATGTAAAACTGCTGCCCAAAACATGCTTCCTGAGAAATACACGCCCTGAGGGGGGCCACAGAGGGGCGCAAGTGATGGTGCATCGGGGGGGGGGGGGGGGGGGGGAGTTGTGTAATACGTGACAATGTCAAGACCCTTCAGTCTACATGACAAAATGCAAACCCCAAATTATAATGATGCCACCATATTGCCAGTCACAGTATCCCATAGTGGTGCTAGCCACAGTGCCCCCATAGCAATGGCGGATATGGTGCCCCATAACAATGAAAGCCATAGCTCCCCATAATAATGATAGCACAGTGACCCATAACAATGATAGCCACAGTGACCCCATAACCATAACACTGATAGTCACAGTGACCCCATAACAATGATAGCCACACTGACCCCATAACAATGATAGCCACAGTGCCCATTAACAATGATATCCACAGTGACCTCATAACAATGATAGCCACAGTGACCTCATAAACAGTGATAGCCACAGTGCCCCATAACAGTGATATCCACAGTGCCCCATAACAGTGATAGTCACAGTGACCCCATAATAATGATAGCCACAGTGACCCCATAACAATGATAGCCGCAGTGACCTCATAACAGTGATAGCCACAGTGCCCCATAACAGTGATATCCACAGTGCCCCATAACAGTGATAGTCACAGTGACCCCATAATAATGATAGCCACAGTGACCCCATAACAATGATAGCCGCAGTGACCCCATAACAATGATAGCCACACTGACCCCATAACAATGATAGCCACAGTGCCCATAACAATGATATCCACAGTGACCTCATAACAATGATAGCCACAGTGACCCCATAATAATGATAGCCACAGTGACCTCATAAACAGTGATAGCCACAGTGGCCCCATAACAGTGATAGTCACAGTGACCCCATAATAATGATAGCCACAGTGACCCCATAAACAATGATAGCCGCAGTGAACCTCATAACAATGATAGCCACAGTGCCCCATAACAATGATAGCCACAGTGACCCCATAACAGTGATAGTCACAGTGACCCATAACAATGATAGCCACAGTGACCCCATAAACAGTGATAGTCACAGTGCCCCATAACAATGATAGTCACAGTGACCCCATAACAGTGATAGTCACAGTGGACCCCATATAATGATAGCCACAGTGCCCCATAACAATGATAGCCACAGTGACCTCATAATAATGATAGCCACTGTGACCTCATAACAATGATAGCCACAGTGACACCATAATAATGATAGCCACAGTGCCCATAACAGTGATGTCACAGTGACCCCATAAACAATGATAGCCACAGTGACCTCATAATAATGATAGCCACAGTGACCCCATAACAATGATAGCCACAGTGACCTCATAACAATGATAGCCACAGTGCCCCATAAACAATGATAGTCACAGTGACCCCATAACAGTGATAGCCACAGTGCCCCATAAACATGATAGTCACAGTGACCCCCATAAACAATGATAGCCACAGTGACCTCATAAACAATGATAGCCACAGTGCCCCAATAACAATGATAGTCACAGTGACCCCATAACAGTGATAGTCACAGTGCCCCATAACAATGATTAGTCACAGTGACCCCATAACAGTGATAGTCACAGTGCCCCATAATAATGATAGCCACAGTGATCCCATAACAATGATAGCCACCGTGACCTCATAACAATGATAGCCACAGTGACCACATAACAATGATAGCCACAGTGACCCCATAACAATGATAGCCACAGTGACCCCATAACAATGATAGCCACAGTGACCCCATAACAATGATAGCCACAGTGACCCCATAACAGTGATAGCCACAGTTACCCCATAACAGTGATAGCCACAGTGACCCCATAACAGTGATAGCCACAGTGACCCCATAACAGTGATAGCCACAGTGACCCCATAACAGTGATAGCCACAGTGACTCCATGACAATGACAGCACAGTGACCCCATAGCAATGATAGCTCTATACTAGTTTTTATTGAATTATTATTTTTTTCAATTTTTATTGAATGTTTTGTTATGCCAAAGCGAGAGAACCTCCCAACAAAAGTATACATTGAATGAAATTATTAATTTATTACACAAAAAACAGACAAGGGGTCCATGGACATAATGGTACCACTTGTTATTGTGAGCAACAGTTCTAGTTTCTATTTGGTTCTATTCATTGACAGCAAGCAATCATTTTGAAAACTGTGAAGAATTGGTCATTACGGGGTGATTAAAACAGAAACACTTTTCATGGTGAATGGAGAAGAGTCTCCAATCAATCCAAGGCAGGATTTACACTAGCGCCCCCCCCTTGGGATGGCAGGGTGAATGAACCTGGATATTAATATCTCTATAGTCTAACTGCAGCAATGCATTTTCTGAATTACAGTACATTAGATCTCAATGAAACTTCAACTGCGGCCTCTGGGCTTCCATTTAGCAGAGTTTAGCCTGTGCTCCAAATATTCTGTTAGTAATTAATCACTGGCATGGGGCACTGTACCAGAAGAGCCGGCGAAGTGAACAGTACTAAAATAATATTCATTCATGCCTATGATTAATGCAGGAATGCAATGTGAATTCATAATGTGCTGTAGCCCGGCCAATAATAAGTTACTTGCTTTCCTACAGTCATAGGGGGTCGCTGCAGAATCACTTACAGCACATTATTTCTTCTTATCTGTGATTTCAAGAACAAGTATATTTAGAGAAATAGAGAAAAAATAGAGAAAAAAAAAACATGGCCCAAAATAAATTCAGACCCCAGACCACGCCCCTAAATTAACTCAAATCCAGACAGACCCATAGACAAATCAGAAATCCATTCTGCTAAATTTATTAGAAGCTATATCACAACTGAACTTAATTCCCTCCCCTATGCAGACCCTTAAGTTAGTTTTTGCCACTAATGTATCTGTATTATAAGGGTATTTGTAAAGGGAGGTACTAATTGGTTCTGTCCCTTTAATTATGTTTCCTCTTATTATTATCATTCTGTGCAATGATATGCCATGTAAATCTAGTACCCATCCCCAATTGTGCTGGTAAGCACACATTCTAGAGTGATCTCAGAGACATGCATGCTGCGCACTGGAGGAGGGGCTAAAAGGTTTAAACTCTGTGACTCACATACATTCGGGGGACTCCACCTGAAACTTCACCCTATGTAGGATGTAAGTATTGATTTGCCCTATCTCTTGTACACCCTGGGGTGTTGGTCATGTGTTATAACCTGGTAGACAGTCATATGTTACAGAATAATTGACGGAGTATTTACTTTTTAATATTGTGTATGTAATTTGTCTGTGTTATCTTGTATTTAATCACACTTAGTGAAATATATTATATATACACTTAGCCTGAGTAAGCTTATTCATTTTCAAATCTTTTGAATTCACGTATTTCACAAATTCCAGTATTCCACCCAAAAGATATCACTGTTATATCACTCTCCCCAAATTATATTGCCCCACCCATTATAGCACTATATAGATAGTGCACTCTATTCAGGGTGATAACAGGGACAGGGATCCCAACATCCCTAGGGCAGGGCCTCTACACACGATCATTCTACAACCAAGTGGTAAGACCGCTGAATTTTTTATTGTGCACTGGTATACATTTTGTTGAACTTTTTCACATTTTTTGTGGGTACTCGTATTTTAACAATCTTGATTAAAAGTTAAATTTTAAATGTATACCCAATATATAAAAATATTGTTTAATTACGTGGGTTTTTGAGGCATTTGGTCTAAGTGCTAGTATATATTTTCCTGGACAGTTATTGTATACCTGCCATTGCACCCTATTCAATTTCGACTTACAGTTGCTGGGGGTTACGTCCTGCATTGGAACCTTGTAACGTAGGACGTTGGAACCGTCATTGCTAAGAACAAGGGGGATGATCTGCTGATGTCAGTACACATTTCGCTGCCTTAAGGCATGATGGGACAGCAGGCTCATGAGAAACCAGAAAGTAGATCCAGCCTGTAAATTAAATCAGCCATACCCTAAATTTATTAAACTTCATATCAAGACCCAAAGTTCATTCACTCCCCTGAGCAGACCCTTAAATGAATCAGACCCCAAAACAAATTCAGCCTCCAAACTAGACCTCTTAATTAATTGGGGCCCCAGACCAAACCATTAAATGAATTCACACCCCCTGACCAGACCCTAAAATTAATTGAAACCTCACATCGGACCTCTAAATGAATCAGACTCCAGATCAGACCTCTAAATAAATAGAACCCAGACCAAAGTGCAGTGCAGTGGGTAGTGACCTCTCAGGGAGATGAGTGCCGGGAGGGGATAGCGAGGTCAAGGCAGCCATTACTGCATAGCTGCTCTGTTCTCTGTATGACTGGGCAGAGCATTTCATGAGCACTCTGCCCCACCCTTTAAATTGCTAAGAAAAAAAATAAAAATTATATATGCACTGTGCTGCTCCTGGGGAAGTATATTCCTTAAAAGGGTTTTCCGGGATTTAACTACTGATGACCTATACTCAGGACAGGTCATCAGTATCTAATCGGTGGGGGTCCAACACCTGGGACCCCTGCCAATCAGCTGTTTGAGAAGGCACCGGCGCTCCTGTGAGGCCAGTGACGTCACGTTCATCAGTCACGTGGCCTAGGAGCAGCTCAGCCCCATTCAAGTGTACAATGTATGGCACTGTGCTTGGTAAGCTGCGAGAAGGTAGCGGTGCTCACAGGAGCGCAGGTACCTTCTCCAACTGCTGATCGATGGGGGTCCCAGGTGTCGGACCCCCGCCGATCAGATGCTGATGACCTATCCTGAGTTAACTCCCGGAAAACCCCTTTAAGGCTCATTCAGACGGCAATTTTGCAGAACGGGTGCAGACCCATCAATTTCAAGATGCGGACAGCACACGGTGTTCCACAGCCCTGCAAAAACAGATCGAGCATGTCCTATTCTTGTCTGCAATGTCGGACAAGAATAGGTATTTTCTATTATAGTTGTGGCCACGTGCGGTCCGCAAATTGTGGAACGCACACGGCTGGTATGCGTGTTTTGCGGATCCACAAAACACTACGCTTGTGTGAATGCGCCCTTAGAGTGTGAAATTCTGTTCCAGAACATATTGGCCCACAAGTATGAAGCTCCATTGTCCACTTCTTTTGTGCATTTTCAGTGGGAATAATACTAATTGATACTGTGTATACTTCATTAAGTATCTGCACCAAAATAGAATTACCGTTTGCGCCATGTGCGTCACTTTGCTTATTTATGGAATCATATGAAGCACAAGTAGTTGAGATCTGCACACCACCAACATACTAGCATCAAAGGTGAGCCTCAAAACTGAAGCAGAAGCACCACACCATCTCCAATATAAAATACGAGAAACTGAACAAAGGGGTCCAAAATCAGATACATTTGTCTCAAATTACAACAGCAAAAAATACAACAGAATTGCTGCTCTATGTGGTCATTCTGTGTGAACTGCATTGCGTTTTTGTGGCTTTTTGGAACCAATCGGAAACAGATAATATCCAGTAGCTGCTTAGGACTACCTAAAAAGTCACAAAAAGTTCTAAAAAGGATTGTAAAGCTGTAAACCATAGGTGATTTTTAAACTGTTCAACAGTTTTGTAGAAAATGGGACTCTGGACGGCAAACAAAGTACCTCCCCCACCCCAAGTTTGCTTTTTTAGACAACTGCCTAGATAAAATAATGCCGCCACACAATACATGCATTATACCTCCATATAGTATTCAAATAATACTACCGTATACTGCCGTCATAACATTGCTCACACAATCCTGAAATTCGGTGGCAAAATAAGGGCTCGTGCACACGACCGTATGTATTTTGCGGTCCGCAAAAGAACGGATCAGCAAAAAATACGGATGACGTCCGTGTGCATTCGGTTTGGAACAGCTGCCCCCTAATAGAACAGTCCTATCCTTGTCCGTAATGCGGGCAATAATAGGACATGTTCTATTTTTTTACGGAACAGAAATACGGACAGACGGAAACGGAATGCACACGGAGGAGTAACTTCCGTTTTTTTGCGGACCCATTGAAATGAATGGTTTCTCATACAGTTAGCAAAAAAACGGAACAGACACGGAAAGAAAATATGTTTGTATGCATGAGCCCTAAGGCTATTGTTCAGTGTATAAATAATATTGCTATACAAATAATATTCCAGTGCTTATAGTAACGGTATAAATTATGTCGGTGTAACGGTATCACAAATGGACAAAAAATAGCCTTTTCATTCATGGCGTATACGTGACTTTCCTGACATTGACGGCTTATTTAATTTTGGATGGAACAAGACACTACCTGACTGTAAGACGTCCATTCAGAGAACGCCCCGTGACGCCCCTCATACAGTCATGTCTGTGTAATAAGCCACCATTGAGATGCCATCAATGCACACACTACTGACGCCATATAAATGAGTGTTCAGTCCCTCTAGCACTGGAGGGAAGTGCATACATGGCGTGTATAGTGGGCCCTTTGTATGGCGCTCTGTTATCTCTCCTGGATTACAGCACTGTGACTACATGTTTTCATACTCTACCTGACAGGCCTAGACATGTGCCAACATTGCATGTTGTTCTGTGGGTGGCACTGGAGCCTATAGACGATACTTTTATGATATACAGACACAACACTCCTTCCTCCTTAAATAATTTTTTTTTCCAGCTGCAATACCATACATGGACTGTAGTCAAGACTGGCGCTGTTCTGGGGAAGAAAGGATAGATTTAAAAAAAATAAAAATAATCATAGTAATAGATTATCAATTGCATAAACAACAATATCATGGTACAAAGTTGTAATTGCAAAATCTCTTAGGTGACAACATTCTGGTCAGGGAGAACTATAGGTTGCCTGTAGTTTGTCAGTGAACTCAAGGTATTGTAGTCAATGTAGTCAAGCATGCATGTGTCCTGAAGGGAAGAAGCTCCTGCCACTGGCAATGGCTTATCTACTTGACATCAAAAGGATCGGGCAGTTGAAATCCAACATGCCCGATCCTCTCTCCCACTACATCTACTGCTGGTGGAGAGAGGGAGGCTCCATACATATTAGATGGTTGGCTGGTCTTTGTTACTATTGGTAGGTGGTTGCGGTTTTAGTTCCATAGTATAAAATGCATTTTTGTTTGCAGATTTATTAGAGATAGAAGCATGGATTGGTCATACAATGACCATATTTCTAACTGGGAATACCTGCAGCAATGAGCTGTGCCAAGCATCTGGCGCGAAATCTTGTGCGGCCCATGATTGTGTCATCACGCAAGCCAGCATGGTGACGTCATACGTCACAGCGTACATGATTTCATGCGAGATCTTCAAACAAGATGGAGGTGGCCGGCCCAACACTATTAAATGGAGCAGATAAGTATGATTTTTTACACTATTTTATGTTAAATCGATTCGCTAGCACGAAGCACAAGGAAATTTGGCTTTGCGGCGAATCAAAGTTATCCTGAAATTCGGATCGAAGTTCATTTCGTGGAGTTCGATTCACACAACATTAGAAATAATCATTTGCAAGGTCCGCACAATAACAGGTTTCATTCACAGAAATCAGAATAGGTTAGGGCGCCATCTACTGGATAAATTTGATGAATTCAGTGTAAGGTCATTTGTAAAGAGAAACTGACTAAAAATTGTGGTAAATAATAATTATAAAAAAAGTCAAATCGCTTATCAATAACAGAATAGAGGATTGCTCTGAGAATAGTTTTCTAATATACAGGGGAGTGTGTAATACACAGGGAAGTATATAACATAATAATATAAGGGGATGAAGATGAAATAAGCATAAATTAGATGTATTTCAGGCGCAGATTGCGGCGCGATGGTTAGTTGCGCTGCAATCTGCTACTTCTCTCTGCTCACGCCAGGTCTAAAAAAAAGTGGGCATGGCCTGGGCAGGGAAGGGGATGGGCCTTACATTTAGAAGCGGCGCTGGATTTGCTGAAGTTATGAAGAGGTGCTGATCCACTGCCAGCTATTGGGCTTTATTAAGACCGGCATCTAAAATGCTGATCTTAAATGTGCCATATGGTTTCTAAGGCTGAAAAAAAGACATCCGTCCATCCAGTTCAGCCTGTTATCCTGCAAGTTGATCCAGAGGAAGGTGCCAGAAAATTCACTGATAAACCAGGCAAAGTGCCAGTAGCGGTCTTGACCACAATGAAAACCACGTATTTGCATAGGGCTCCTGCCTGATAGGGCGACCCTCTAGGCCAGGGATGCACAACCTGCGGCCCTCCAGCTGTTGTAAAACTACAATGCCTATCATGCTTGGCTGTAGGCTGATAGCTGTATGCTTTCCAGGCATGCTGGGAGTTGTAGTTTTGGGCATCCCTGCTCTAGGCCATACCTCCCAACTTTTGAAAAACACACAGAGGCCCCTAGGCCACGACTCTGACTCAGCCCAAAACATAATTACACACACCCAGTCTCTGCTCCCACATAGTAATTATTCACCACAGTAGTAATGCCCACATTGTGCCTCCTTCACAGTAGCTATGTCCAGATGAGCCCCCTTCACAGTAGCTATGCCCAGATGAGCTCCCTTCACAGTAGCTATGTCCAGATGAGCCCCCTTCACAGTAGCTATGCCCAGATGAGCTCCCTTCACAGTAGCTATGTCCAGATGTGCCCCCTTCACAGTAGCTAGGCCCAGATATGCCCTCCTCACAGTAGTTATGCCAACAACAGTCTAGACAGACCTTAACCAGACAGTCAAACAGTCACTGAGTCTGTTTTTCCCTCCAAAGATAAGCTCTGCATATCCTCTCATAGTAACTGTGGAAAGTTACTAGCTTCTCAGTGCACAGGTAGAAAGTCCCAAAGTCTCTCAGTATTAGCTGGTGTATTAGCTCTTCCCACACTGCAGTGCAAATATAGTTCAATAACAGTGCAAATGAAGTGAATATATAACAATAAACATTTACAATGCGGTTCAACAATATAAAACAGTATAACTGCACATTATGTTAACCCTTCAAAGTGCAGTAAAGCAGGAAGTTGATGGTATTGCATAGTAGTAATAGGGGCAAATGTCCACAAAAGTCCATATACCAAAGTATTCTTGCTCCAGGGCACTACACATAGTCTGGTATATAGTGAGCATGGAAGGGCAGCATGGAGTTACTGGCATTTTCTGCCTTGAGGTAAGCTCCACATTGACACAAATCACACACATCCTAAGTAATGAACATTTTTGTTTGGCTTTCAGTTGTCAGTTCAGCACCAAGATCCCTTCGCTACATGTCCCCATTTATCTGCTGAAGATATTGTGCTTATTCAGCTTTGATGTCTGAGCTTTTAGCAGCTAGGACATTACAGTCACTGTCATCTTGTATTTTATTACTTCTTTATCTGCTGTCTAAGCTACTCGATCACAAAGTAAGAGGGAGACGGCAGCAGTGACCGTGTTCTCATTCTCTATACTCTAAAACGGATTTCCATGGGTGTAAAGGTAGCTTGCATCTGTGCCTGAGGGTACCAAAAGGACTTTCTGCAACATAAGAAGGCAGCAGTATTAAAAATGGCACATGGTCAGTGGGGGGCGACATGCAACGCGCCACCCCCCAGGGCGCTAACGTGTCCCAGGTTTAGTGGAATGCCGAGTGGTGTGGAGCGACCCTTAATAGTCTCTGTGTGTCATGGTGCTCCTACCTGGATACAGCTTTGGCTCCGAAGCATTAAAAAGGGGAATAATTGAGGGATGAAGGAAAAATAACTTGAGTCCAGACCTTGATATGAAATTCAACTGCAGCTTTACTTGAATAAACTTTCATTAAAACAATTTGCAGGCTTTCTCCTGGTTCTAGCAGGCTTTGGCATAAACCGGCTGGCAAACTTGATAGCTTTACCTTCTTTCTTTCTTTCTTTCTTTCTTTCTCTGTTGTATTGTAAGGGTTGCCTAATAACACTTCTTTCTTGCTCTGTGCTTAAGTCTGGTTTCTGTACTTTAGGTCTGTTCTGGTAGCCTTGGATGGGGTGCCGTCGACTGTTATTCCCCTCCTGAAACTCAGAAAATGACTTATTTTCAGTCGAAGAACAATTTCCTGTGACTGCTACTTCTTTCAGATCTTCTTGGCTCCAACATGGAGTCTAAAACTGGAATTAACCAGAACTGCTGCCCCTCCCTTCTGATCGGAAGCAGGACTGGCCCACTTCTGCCCAAAGGGGGGAGAATGAAATAGTGAGTGCTAATCTGTTTCTATCTATGCTATATATGCTGCCACCTGCAGGTGAACTAGGCATAATACATGAACTGTTGCATAACAGTAATATTAATGGACGCTTGTGAAGGACCTGGAAATAAATACATAGAAGACATTCATGTTAACCATTAGAGACAGTAGCGGAGTGTAGGAATGGTAACACCACTCCGGGGTGTTACAGACATATTACAGACTTTATCTGGAGGCCTAGGAGCTTCGGTTTACTGCAATTTAATTAGTGTAAGGCTTCGTTCACATCTGTATTGAAGGCTCCATTAGGAGTCCCAATCACAGATTCCGTTGAAAATGCTGAAAAATGTACCCAGCATGCTGTACTATTTTGTCCAAGTAAAATAATGCACACCATGTTAAAATGTCAATGTGCCCCATTATAGTCAGTGGGCCTAGTTAGGCACTGTTGACTGGTCAATCTCTGGGTTTCCTTTGACTGAACAGACGAATGGAGTACCCAGCGCCGATGTGATCAGAGTCTCACATATGTATACAGAGTCTCTCTTTCTGAAGCTGCTTTAGTAAAATCTGTAGACAATGTAGTTTGGGTGACCATCATAGGAGTACATGAAGCTGTCTCCATTAACAGTGGTCATGGATGATCCAAGAGTCCATAGCAGAGATTTATTAAGACTAGAATTTCATATGCATAGTTAACAATTGTCCTGAATTTGCACAGATTGTCCCTAATTTCTGGAGACAGTCCTAGCAAATTCGGGCTGAAAATGGGTGGGGCTTATGCACAACCCACCCAGATGTAGAGGGGTGGGGTATAAATGCCCTGAATATTTGATACCAATACCAATCTTGCTGTATATGCATATGCCAGTTATAAACTGAAGTATGATAGCGTTCAATGCTCCACATCTATTAAAGGGGTTATCCTTTGAAAATCAGACATCATATAGGACGTGACAATCTCTTTCTGACAAAGCTAGAACCAGCCCTGTACCTCACATGAATCCCGAAATCACCCCATTCATTGCTCTGCTAGATTTATATCAAGCTGACAGCTCAGGAGCAGTGTCTTTTCTGCTGCAGCTCAGGAGGCGTGTCTCAGCTCTCCCTATCACAGCTCAGGAGGTGTGTCCATGCTCTCCCTATCACAGCTCAGGAGGCGTGACTCAGCTCTCCCTATCACAGCTCAGGAGGCGTGACTCAGCTCTCCCTATCACAGCTCAGGAGGCGTGACTCAGCTCTCCCTATCATAGCTCAGGAGGCGTGACTCAGCTCTCCCTATCACAGCTCAGGGGGCATGTCCATGCTCTCCCTATCACAGCTCAGATGGCAGTTGAAGGAGGAAACTGAGCATGTGCGGCCTTCTCAGTGAGCAGGTCAAAGAAATAAGAATAAAAAAACAAACAGCAGGTGGCGCTGTACAGATACATTTTATTGAATAACTTACATGCAATTATAAAAGTATTCAGATCCAGGTGCTGGTTTGAAAACTGTAAAATATTTTTTGTGGGACAACCTCTTTAATAAAGTTGGTGCATCATAGGATGTCTTTAAGTAGGAAAATTAAATATACACCTGCTACTTAGAGCATGCGCCAAAGTTTCTTTTCCACCAAATTCCCATTTTCTCAGTGCTGCACAGGATTATTTTAAGAAAAGACAGTTCTTATAGGAAATAGGACCCCTAATTGCCATGTTTCAACAATTTTTTAAAATTGCCACATACAGAGTACCACCATTAGTCTCCAAAAATACTCCCTTAAAGATAATACCGCCAAGGACCTTGCCCAAGGGAAAAAAGGCTACTAGAATTTATAATTTATGTGCAATATGGAAGGGGTTCTCTACAGTAAGAGAGGTGAAGCCATGGAATACCTAGCATGGCAAGAGGCAGTGGTGGCAAAGGCAAAACAATATTTGCATGCACGCAAGCAAGCAGACATCTTGAAAATAAATAAAATGTTATAATGTTAAAGAACCTTTCACTATACAATGATTTAGCCAGAGATGTAATTCCAACTCGTGTTCTCCTCACTTACTGTGTACTTATTGGCGGCTTTTTATGAGGCTCCCTTAGACACCGGCGTGACCTCTACTCAATCTTGTCCCATAATTCCCTTTCATGGGTCTTGATTATCTCACAAATGAGCAGTTTTTTTGTCGTTGATAAAATATCAAAGCTCTGTACACATCCAGAAGTCAATATCTTTCCCTGAGCCTGCAGCCCGCATCCCCTTGGCGGCAACTGTTACACTCTGTATAATGACTTTTTCCTGGAATTCCCTTCCATTCGGTTTATGCACCAGGGCATAAAATATACATTACCAGTACAGAGACCGGCGCTCATTTCACAGCGGCGGTAGATTTATCTCATGCTTGCCAAGAAGTCTCCTATCTGACAACATGAAGCATGTGCTTTCTATTTCTCTTTCAGGCTTTTTTTTGCTTTACTGCAATATTACTAGGATGTTATCTACATTGACATTCGCCAGGAGGCAAAACACGAAGTAAGAGTATGATGGCATATGTAAACAGGGGTGCACCTAGCCTTTCTGCTGCCTGGGGCGAAAACTGAAATAGCGCCCCCCCCCATGCCAATTTCTTAACCTAATCACTTTGCCACAATGAAAACGCCCATTGCCCATGGCCCTTCCGCTGCCCCCCTCTTGCCCCTTCCTGGTGCTGCCTGAGGCGATCCCCTCACCTGGCCTCATTGGTGGAGTAGCCCTGCATGTAAACACCTAAACCCTCCTCGTTTACCCTATTTTCTCTTTTTTACCCTTTTAGTTTAAATATGCATGAAAATTATAATACATAAAGACAGTCAAAGATAGGTGTGTACTGGCACACACTTGTACAGACAGGGACACTCACTCACATTCATAACTTAGGGCCATGGACATGAACAGGTTATCCCACACAGATAAATAAGGCATTTCCAATGAGATATTATTGGAATATACAAGCAATAAAAATGTTGTTCTTCTTTATGTATATTATATTTTTCTCTCTTGTAGCGCCCCCTGCTGTTTCTCCTTCTGGTCCACCTTCTCCTGCTTTCAGAAGTGGACTGACATGCTCAGTAACTTCTCTGCGCTCTTCTTCCTCTCAGAGCCTTTGTAATGATCTCATAGAGAAGAAGGTGAAGACATCTTTCACTCATTCATCTCTACTTCTAATTTTATAGACGTATATAGCTATATATCGAAGGACGGGGGTCATTACTTATCATAGCGAGGTTATACTTAGGAGATAATTTTTTATGCAGGTTTGGAAGGGGTTAACAAGAGCTGATGCCGGTGCTTGATTGTGTCCTGTGACCTGCTGTCCACCCACAGAAAGGGAAGAAAGTCCTCCAGATGAGTAAATGAGAAAACAATATTAAATTTGTAGAAAAACTCCTTTAAAAGAATGTTGGCCTAATCCAATGATTTACACAGGGCTGGCCAGTCTAATGTAAGATGTTTGTTGGAATTCAACTTGCTTGATTCATTGTTCTCAAGGGAAATAGTCTCTCCCCACAGGGGTCAAAGACACCAGCGCTGGGCACTGAGGGGTCATGCAAAATCCTAGTCAGGGACAGGCCAAGGTCAGGGCAGACAGAGTACATGCTATACAGAAAACAGTCTGAGGTCAGCTCAGGTAAAGAAGCGTCAAAACAGAGGTCAGGCACAGGTCAGGCAGGAAGATGCCTAAAGTATCCCAAGGTTGCCTTTTAAGAGCCAAGTGGGTTGGCCCACGTGCCCTACAGGCAGAGGAGGAGAGGCCTTAGGCCACAGTGTGTGTGAAGGGACAGAGCAAACATGGCAGTCAGACCTGCCGGGAAGAAGATGTGTCCAGGCTGTTGCAACAGGTGAGCAGAGCAGCCGAGGCCGCAGTTTTGCTTAGCAGTGTTCCCTGTGACATCACCAGCACTAATAGGCTGGCTTTAGCGCTGCCCTAGCATGTTTTACAGGCTAGGACTGCGCTAAAGACCACCCATTAGTGCCGGTGACGTCACCAGGAACACTGCTAGGTAGAAACCTTCTCCTAGCAGAGCACTTTACGTCACCGGATCTGCAGAAAAAGCAGGGCGAGGGAAAGGATCGGAGCATTAAATGTTCAACTCATATGGGCTGACTGGGTGAAGAAGTGGTATGACCAGGTTGTTGGCCGCAGCTGGTCATGTACCGAATGGGTGACCACGCCTTATGTAGTGGTCTCTTACAGAAGGATAATGCCCCGGCCACACTCCAAAAAATGGGAATGGTTTGTGAATATGACAAAGTTGACAAAGAGTTCAAGGAGATGACTTGGCTCCAGATGGCGATCTGATTGATCACCTGTGCTGGAAGTGCTGGAAAAGCAAATCCGATCCATGGTGGCTTAAAGGGACTGTCCAACTGCTTTTTAAATACCACGCACCCCTCCCAGCCATTGAGGCAAGCATACTTACCTGCTCCCCAAAGCTTGGTTCTGGCTCTGTGGGTCCACCTCAGTCTTTACTGCATTATTTTGGTACCCGCATGTAAACTTCCAGCACTGACGGGGTTCACATGCGTCACTGTAGTCAGTGACTGTCCGAAGCGGTGTTGCGTCCCCTAAGCTATTTATATGACACCTAGTTTCAAATTTTAGTTCTTACTCATTTTTTGTTTTACCGCAATAACATCTGATTTTCTACCGTCCCTGAGCCTGTCCTTTCCTTACACAATCTTCTAGAATTTACCGGCTCTTGTAAAATTCTATCAACGCCTTTTTCAAAAGCTAAAAGCCTGTCTAGTTGTGTGAATATAATGGCAGGCATATTTTCAGCCTCCCCCTGCTGTTTTTCTGGAGTTGATAGGACACACTTCAGGGTTTACTGACAAACCATGGCGGTAGCTCGCTGAGTCTCGCTTATTATTACACTTCAAGAAGTCGATTCAGTGAAAAACACTGCAGATATTCCCAAGAGCATCCTGATATTTCACTCAAGTTGTAAAGTACGGCTCTCAAAAGAAACAGTCCGAAAGCTGGCCGGGATTATTGTGGCAATTTAGATGGCTATTTAATTAATGCATTTGTAAAAATCTTCAGACCCTTTCACCTTTTTCACATTTTGTTATGTTGTGGTCTTGCGCTAAAATAAAAAAAAAATCTAATTTTTCTGCATCATTCGCCACTCAGTCCCTGTAATGAGAAAGTGGGAACAGAATGTTAGAAATCTCTGCTAATTTATTGAAAATGAAAAACTAAAATCTTGCACTGACATAAGTATTCAGTCACTTTACTCAGGACTTGAAGCCCCTTTGGCAGTGATTACAGCCTCCAGTCTTCTTTGGGATGATGCCACAAGGTTTGCACCCCTGGATTTGGGGATTGTCTGCAATTTGTCCCTGCAGATCCTCTCAATCTCTTTCAGGTTAGATGGGGACCGTAGGTGGACAGGCATTTTCATGTCTCCTCAGAGATGTTCAATAGGGTTTAAGAAAGGGCTCTGGCTGCGCCCCTCAAGGACATTCACTTAGTTGTCCCTAAGCCACTCCTGTGTTGTCTTGGCTGTGTGCTTAGGGTCATTGTCTTGTTGGAAGGTGAATTAGCCCAGGCTTAGGTCCAGGGCACTTGGATTTGTTTTCATTAAGAATATCTCTGTACTTTGCTTCATTCAGCTTTCCCTAAACCCTGACCAGTCTCCCCGTTCCAGCTGCTAAAAAACACCCCCCACGCAAGATGCTGCCTCCATCATGGTTCATGGTATGGATGGTATTGGGTAGGTGATGAGCAGTGCCTGATTTCCTTCAGACATGACACTTAGAATCGAGGCCACAAAGTTCAATCTTGGTTTCATTAGGCCAGAGAATCTTGTTTCTCACATTCACTTGCCACATATAACACATGGGTTACTTAGAGTACTTCTCAGAAGACACCTGTGTGTATTCCCACCCCGAGACTAGTTGGAGGTGTGGTGTGTATTTAAAAGTACAGTTGAAGGAGACTCATTCAGTTACAACTAAGAACACACCTGTGTTTGAAACACGTCAACTTTGCTGAGGTGGAGGGTCGTGTCCATGTGAGTTATTTGCTATAAAGAGATATAAAAGTGCAACAAAATGTTATCACAAGTGCTTGAACTTTTTTCGTTCTTTGTTATTACCACTACATCTGCTACTGGACTGGAGGGAAATGGGTGGTGGAGGTCCATGGGCAATTCTTCCATTTGTCCTCCCTATAATCCAGTCCTTTCTTTGACCCTTCCTTTCTTCCTTACTTTCCTTCTTTCTTCCTTCACTCTTTCCTTTCTTACTCACTTTCCTTCTTTCTTCCTTCACTCTTTCCTTTCTTACTCACTTTCTTCCCAAATTCCTTTATCCCTCCCTTCCTTCCTCCCTATCAACCACCCTCTCTCCCTTGTCATCCCTCCCTTATCGCCCCTCCCTCTTGCTTTCATTGTTCCCCTATCTCCATTTTTCTTTTTCTTCATTCCTTCCTCCCATCCCTTCTTCCCTTTTTCCCTTCCTTCCTCTCTCCCATCCTTCCTTCTTCCCATCTTCCCTTCCTTCCTCTCTACCTTCCATCCATCCTTCTTTTCTTCCTCCCTCCTTACCTACTTTCCTCTCTGCATTCTCTCCCTTCCTTCCTTCATCTCTTCTTTCCTCCCATCCACCCTCTATCCCTTCCTTCGCTGTCTCTTTCCTTCTTTATTCCTTTCACTCTCATTTCCTTCCTACCTTCCTTCAATCATACATAGTCATACATAGTTTATAAGGCCAAAAAAGACATCTGTCCATCCAGTTCGGCCTGTTATCCTGCAAGTTGATCCAGAGGAAGGCAAAAAAACCCTGTGAGGTAGAAGCGAATTTTCCTTACTTTAGGGGGAAAAATTCCTTCCCGACTCCAATCAGGTAATCGGAATAACTCTCTGGATCAACGACCCCTCTCTAGTAACTATAACCTGTAATATTATTACCCTCTAGAAATACATCCAGGCCCCTCTTGAGCTCTTTTAGTGAACTTACCATCACCACTAGTGTTGATCGAGCACCAAAGTGCTCGTGTGCTCGGGTGCTCTGGTAGAACACTTAGTGATGCTCGAGTGCTCTACAGAGCACCCGAGCACAATGTAAGTCAATGGGAGAAGACCAGGCACCTCCTGCTCGGATGAGGGGAGGGTGTCGGGTTTATAGGAAAAGGTCAGAATCGCAAATTCTCCTCTTTCACTCGTTAAAGTACGCTAATTAACTGAATTTGTATGCATTAGCGCACAATGCGTAACATTAGCATACAAATTAGTACGCATTAGCATCGCACTCGAGCATCGCACTTGAGCATACGCGGTGTTCAGCCGAACACCAAGCGGACCCGAGCGTAGGCATGCTTGGCCAAACAGCGAGTTCGGCCGGGCATGCTCGCTTAACACTAATCACCACCTCCTCAGGCAGAGAGTTCCATAGTCTCACTGCTCTTACCGCAAAGAATCCTCTTCTATGTTTGTGTACAAACCTTCTTTCCTCCAGACGCAGAGGATGTCCCCTCCTCACAGTCACAGTCCTCGGGATAAATAGATGATGGGAGAGATCTCTGTACTGACCCCTGATATATTTATACATAGTTATTAGATCTCCCCTCAGTCGTCTTTTTTCTAAAGTGAATAACCCTAATTTTGATAGACTTTCTGGGTACTGTAGTCCACCCATTGCAGTTATTACTTTAGTTGCCCTCCTCTGAACCCTCTCCAGCTCTGCTATGTCTGCCTTGTTCACAGGAGCCCAGAACTGTACACAGTACTCCATGTGTGGTCTGACTAGTGATTTGTAAAGTGTCAGGACTATGTTCTCATCATGGGCATCTATGCCTCTTTTGGCCTTGACAGCAGCTGTCTGACACTGATTTCTACAGCTTAGTTTGCTGTTCATTAAAATTCTTACCATTTAGTATGTACTGGTGACTTGCATTATTCCTTCCCATATGCATAACCTTACATTTGTCAGTGTTAAACCTCATCTGCCACTTCACTGCCCAAGCCTCCAGTCTATCCAGATCCATCTGAAGCAGTGCGCTGTCCTCTTCTGTGTTAATTACTTTACACAGTTAAGTGTCATCTGCAAAAATTGATATGTTACTGTGCAAGCCTTCTACAAGATCATTAATAAATATATTGAAGAGAATAGGGCCCAATACTGACCCCTGTGGTACCCCACTAGTGACAGTGACCCAATCTGAGTATGTGCCATTAATAACCACCCTCTGTTTTCTATCACTGAGCCAGTTACTTACCCACATACAGACATTTTCTCCCAGGCCAAGCATTCTCATTTTATATACTAACCTTTTATGTGGTACCGTGTCAAATGCTTTGGAGAAGTCCAGATATACGACATCCATTAATTCGCCATGGTCAAGTCTAGAACTTACCTCCTCATAGAAACTGATTAAATTAGTTTGACGTGACCGATCCCTCATGAAGCCATGCTGATACGGAGTTATTTGCTTATTTTCATTGAGGTACTCCAAGATAGCATCTCTTAGAAAACCCACAACAGATGTTAAACTTACCGGCCTATAGTTCCCGGGCTCTGTTTTTTGACCCTTTTAGAATATTGGCACCAGATTTGCTATGCGCCAATCCTGTGGAACACTCCCTGTCAGTATAGAGTCCTTAAATATCAGAAATAAGGGTCTGGCTATGACATTACTTAATTCTCTTAGGATATGGGGGTGTATGGCATCCGGTCCTGGCGATTTGTCTATTTTAATCTTTTTAAGACGCCACTGTACTTCTTCCTGGGTCAGACAGGGCACTTTTAATGGGGAATTTACTTTTATATTCTGCATTTCATCTGACAGTTTATTTTCCTCAGTGAATACAGTGGAGAAAAAGATATTTAGTAGCTTTGCTTTCTCCTCATCTCTCTCTGCAACTCCCCCCTCATTACTCTGTAAGGGGCCGACACCTTCAGGTTTATACTTTTTAGTATTTATATAATTGAAGAACATTTTAGGGTTAGTTTTACTCTCTTTGGCGATTAATCTCTCGGTCTCTAGTTTGGCTGCTTTTATTTGTCTTTTACATATTCTATTTTTTTCCCTTATAGTTTTTCAATGCTTCCTCGCTCCCCTCCTGTTTTAGTGATTTAAATGCTTTCTGTTTGTCATTTATTGCTTTCTTTACAGCTCTATTTATCCACATTGGTTTTTTCTTGTTCCTTAACCTTTTATTCCCATAAGGTATGTACCTCTCACAATTAGATATTAGGATGCTTTTAAAAATCTCCCATTTTGTTGCTGTATTTTTATTTTTGAGGACTTTGTCCCAGTTAGTTAGGCCTATGGCCTCTCTTAGTTGGCTAAATTTTGCTTTTTTGAAGTTAGGTATTTTTGTTCCTCCCTGAAGAAACGGTCTTTTGAATGACAATTGGAAGGTTATTATATTATGGTCACTATTTCCTAGGAGTCCCCCGACCTGCACATCTGTTGTTCTGTGAGGTCTATTGGTTAATACTAAGTCCAGTATGGCCGTCCCTCTAGTCAGGTCCTGAACCAGTAGGGAAAGGTAATTGTCTTTGGTTATTGCCAAAAACCTGTTTCCTTTATGAAATGTACAGTTTTCAGTTTCCCAGTCTATATCTGGGTAGTTGAAGTCCCCCATAATAACAACCTCATTATGATTTGCCGCCTCGTCTATTTCATTTAGAAATCGATTTTCTGTTGAATCTGGTATATTAGGTGGTTTATAATAAACTCCTAATAGTATTTTATTATTATCCTTCTCCCACCTCACCCACCTTTCTTTCCTTCCTACCTTCAATCTTATAACCTGTTAAATGTCACTGCACCACAGGGAAAACTGAGGATTACACACTGCCCATTTATTTCAATGGGTTGTCTGTTTAATGCAGAAGATGCTTTTCGTAACCACTCTCCACTCTGGTCAAGAGATGAGGATCCTGAACCAATAACCCGGTCTATCAACGTATACGCCTCTAATAGGGTGTATTATAATAGAGTTTGGAAACCAGGATATGCCCCCATTGTCCTATAGGTGCGGGTCCCGCCGCTGGGACCCGCACCTATATCGAGAACGGGGCCCCCGAAGTGAAGAAGTGCGCACCGCTCAAGCGTGGCCCGCTCTCCATTCACTTCTATGGGGCCGCCGCAAATAGCCAAGCGCTGGCTCGGCTATCTCCGTCGGCTCCATAGAAATGAATGGGAGCGGTGGCCGTGCATGCGCAGTGCGCTCCCATTCATTTCTATGGAGCCGACGGAGATAGCCGAGCCAGCGCTCGGCTATTTGCGGCGGCCCCATAGAAGTGAATGGAGAGCGGGCCGCGCTTGCGCGGTGCGCACTTCTTCACTTCGGGGGCCCCGTTCTCGATATAGGCGCGGGTCCCAGCGGCAGGACCCGCACCTATAGGACAATGGGGGCATATTCTAGCGATATGCCCCCATTGTCCAAGATGAGAATACCCCTTTAATTGTCATTGTATGAGACATTGAACTAGAATGTGGAATATGTCGTCAGTACATCTGGATGCTATAGAATAAAACAATATGCTTCACATTACTATATGAACACCAGGACTCCAGTCAATGGCTGAACAGTGAATGACGTCAGGTAGCAACATGAAGAGCTGTAAATCACTACGGCAAATCCGATTTTCTAAATTATTTCTGTAAAAATATCACAATACTCAGTCCACGGAGGTGCTCATTGTAATTGAGACATAAAATACATACTTGTGTACATGTTGTATTATGTTGCCAGTGAAATAGTAATAAAAATGCAATGCAGTAGAGTAATAAAATAATTGTGTATGATACACTTTTTTCAAGAGTTCCTCTGATCTGGTATAAGTAGCACTAGTCGTACACTTTCGTAAAATGGTTCACATTGGTAACAACTGGGTAGTTTTGCGACTCTGGTATTGACTGTGTCCTGATCATCATGTTCCATGCGGCAGCCATTGGTTTGTATGGTGGTTATGGTGGAGCTGTTGAAGAGGAACTTGTAGGGAGACCCCCCTACAACTTTCTGCCTCCATATGGTAAGTATATGTCAGAATATCACAAAAAGGGGTATGGGACAGCATAGTAGACTACTCTATTCCATTCTGCAGGGTCTACTTAAAAAAGTATACCCCACACTATCTAATACTGGTCTCTCCCTTGACCAGCGCCAGGGTGGAACTACTTCCTTGGCACCCCTTGTAGCGATTCATCTGGCCGTCACATATTTATTTGATGGATGAAATAACATTTTTAGTACCTGACGACACATATACTTTGCTTGGGAAGGTTCCTGCCCCATAATAAAGCTGCACCTATTTACACAAAGCATTTTGAAGAATGTGATACATTGTTTCTAATTTAAACATTCAAAAATGTGATACTTTTATAATTCCTTGTCGTTGCTATGGTTATATTAAGATGCTTGTGATCTCTTATTATCGGTGAGACACCTGCACAAACCACGATCTTCAGTCCTCAAGAGAAGCATTTCTGTCTACAAAAGAAAAAAATAGATTAAAATATGTATAACGAGGTTGGTCTGCAAAGGAAGCGAACACAAAGACGCTGCGGCATCCTGTGAGCGGCAAGATATGGGCAAGCAGGTAATATTTCTATAATTCTAAACTGCATAACTGCTATATTTACTATGCTTGCACATTTGAGGTCCTTTGTTCGCATTTTGATTAAATTGTGTGAGCCCGCCCGCCATGACAAGGTGTTCGCATTCAGATGGGTCTCTACAGTACTCGGGGTATCTTCTACAGTATTTCTCTTTCTAAGAGACTAGGCCTACAAAATGAAGTCTTTATTCCACACTGATTCATTTCATCACATATTACATACCACAAGGACTTACTACTGTACTGTGTATATGACTGGCTCACCAGGGACTGATCACAGTGTGTACCACTATGTCGCCAGGACATAGTATATTAAAGGAAATCTGTCACATCATATGAGTGTATTAAGCTAAAAGTATGACTGTGTTCAATAAAGTACCTTGTTTACTGCTGTAGTCTTTATTCTTTTTTCTGACTTCCGTTTTTTATATAATTTTTGTTTTTCTAATATGTAAATCTCAGGTGAAGGAGCCCAGAGGGGCGTTACTACCTATAAACGGAGCCCAGTAACGCCCCCCTCCTGTGCCCAGCCCGCCTTCTTACTTGTATAATTCACTTCTCTTTAGGGCTTGAGTAATGCCTACATATGCATACTTGGCCTCCGCCCCCCCCAGCATCGGCACGGCAGCTCTAGAAACCACACCTCCAGCTGCCTGCCGCTCTCCTCCAAAATCTCGCGCAGGCGCAGTACCGCCCGCTGCCTGCGAAGGAGAGCAGCAGGCGGCTGAAGGTGTGGTTTCTAGATCTGCCGTGCCGATGCTGGGGGGGGGGGGGGGGGGGCGGAGGCCAAGTATGCAAATGTGGGCGTTACTCAAGCCCTGAAGAGGAGTGAATTATACAAGTAAGAAGGTGGGCTGGGCACAGGAGGGGGGCGTTACTGGGCTCCGTTTATTGGTAGTAACGCCCCTCTGGGCTCCTTCACTTGAAATTTACATATTAGAAAAACGGAAATTATATAAAAACCGAAAGTCAGAAAAAACAATAAAGACTACAGCAGTAAACAAGGTACTTTATTGAACACAGCCATACTTTTAGCTTAATACACTCATATGATGTGACAGATTTCCTTTAGGAATATGTAAAACTGGTTAATCAGGGACATCTTCTGGTTATCTCAGACATATGACAATACCGAACACTATCTATGACAGTATGTTCTGAGCATACTATGTACCACTTGATCACCAGGGACATATGACAGTATTTACTATGGGTTACCAGGAACGTATGTGCTGTTATATTATTTAGTATGATGTTTCTGTAGCACTTGGGACTTATGACACTATACTGTATACCTCTGGGTTACCAGGGATGTATGACCACATGTACCACTATATCACCAGGGCTACACATATGGTCACCTGGGACATATGACAGAAAATGCCTGTGGGTTACAGGTATGATAGTATGTACCATTATATCATCAGATCTGGGCATAATATATACCAATTGATCATCTGGGATATATGACAGTATTTACCTCTGGGTTACCAGGGACATATGACAGTATGTACCACTATATCACCAGGACTGAGCATAATATTAATCCCTGGGTAATCTGGCACACGTGACAACATCTGGCTATTGGTTACTACAGACATATGACAGTATGTACCACTATATGACCAGGGCTAAGCATAATATGTACCACAAGGTTACCTGAGACATATGACAGAATATATTTATGGCATTATGTACAGCTGTATCAACTTGTTTGAACATGATACTTTATCATCTGAGACATTCAATAGTATTTACCTGTGGGTTACAAGGGAGATATGAAGGTATGTGCCAGAAAGTATGTACAACTATATCACCAGGGCTAAGTATAATATGTACCACGTGGTTATCTTAGACATATAATAGTATCTACCACTAGGATACCAGGACTGTGACTGTGACGAGGGGACATCCTCTGCGTCTGGAGGAAAGAAGGTTTGTACATAAACATAGAAGAGGATTCTTTACAGTAAGAGCAGTGAGACTATGGAACTCTCTGCCTGAGGAGGTGGTGATGGTAAGTTCACTAAGAGATCAAGAAGGGCCTGGATGTATTTCTGGAGGGTAATAATATTACAGGTTATAGTTACTAGAGATGGGTTGTTGATCCAGGGAGTTATTCTGATGCCTGATTGGAGTCGGGAAGGAATTATTTCCCCCTAAAGTGAGAAAAAATTGACTTCTACCTCACAGGGATTTTTTTGCCTTTCTCTGGATCAACTTGCAGGATAACAGGCCGAACTGGATGGACAGAGGACTTATAAACTATGTATAACAGTAATAATCACTGTATCCCCAGAGTGGAGGATAATAAATACCACTTGCTCATCTGACACATGTACCAATATCTGTGCATAGCTAATGTGCATTTTATATGGACGTGGCATCTGAGCCCTTTGACCTATTATTCTACCAGCTATAGGACATGATATGGGATTATACTGATGCTGCGGTAATATAGATTCTCCATAACTTATATCCATATTTATTTGCACATTAATAACCAATTCTAAGCCATAGCAGCAGTAGTAACAAGATCTTATGTTCCTCCCTAGAGGCATTACCAATTGTGCAACTTGTCTGGTGATAATAAACTGAGTAATTTATCACAGTCATTAAAAATAGTGGGTTTAATGAATGGCGCTGGGGTAACGACTGCTGTTTTGTGTCTCCCACTGCTCTTTATGGCCTCATTCTTTTCTAGATCTCTAAATATATCTTTGATTTGCTAATTCATTAGAATGGAGCCAGTGGGAACCTTTGCTTAGAAGACACATATGTTAATTTCGCCAGCTCCTGCAATGACAAATAGAATTGTCTATGTAATATCTATGCTTTGAGGAACTTCTAGAATTTCCCATTGCTTCCATATTATCATAAAACCCGTTCCTCTCCATTTAGATTCGGTAGTTCTGTAATAGAGATGAGCGAATCATGCAAAAAATTATTCGCCGAACATTCGCCGAACTTTTCCTAAAATTCGTATATTCGACGAATAGATTCGTTGTATTTGCGTACAAAATATACGTTATTATGTGCTATTTGCGAATATTCGCTCACTAATAACGAACGTTCATTTTTCAAAAGGTACGCAACTTTATACGCTTTTAATCTATACACTGTTGCGTACGAATATAAGTCTTGCGAATGCACACACAACGCTAGGTCGTGGCATACGAACCTCAGAGTCAGAGCGAATTTTGCAAGATGGCAACGGCAAGCAGGCGTTCGTGTCCATTCAGCTCTGAAGAGCTAAAGTACATGGTCCAGAAGATGGACAAGCTGGGCTATGATGGCAGTGGCACCCATCAACACCCGCACCAAGAAAAAAATAAAATAGTGGAGCGGGTGATACAAGGCCTGCGCCATCACTGTCAGAGTGAGCGGACCCCGGGCCATGTCCAGAGGAAGTGGTCGGACCTCAAATTGAAGTGCCCAGAGCGGCTAAGGCAGATCCGGGATGAGATACAAGAGGGTGAGTAACCAAAAATATTTGATAAGTAACATGTTAAAAAATGAGTTTACTGTCTGTATTGTATATGTACCAGTCAAACTAGCCAAACAAGTGAAGGTATTCTCAGATACGTGCCCCTTCCCAGTAATTTGCCTTAGGCTCCATTCACATATGTGGCATTGATCTGGCAGGCTGTTCCACGGTATTTGTCCTGCCAATTCCCGGCGTTCTTGCGGATAGCGGTCGGATCAGCGTCGTCCCCCATTATTGTTAATGGTGCTGGCCATTCTCCCTTTTGTGTCAGGCAAATGCCGGATCCAGACAGATCCGGTGGGCTGTTCCGGGCCATAACAGCCCGCCGGATCTCTAGCGCTAGTGTGAAAGTACCCTTATATGCCCCTTCATAGTTAGCGCTTCCTCCTCCTACACACAGACTCAAAGATGTGCTCATGCTGCAGCTAATGTGTCTGGAGTGGGCGATATCAAAAATATTCCCACGATAACGATATTAAAGGGTTATTCTCATTTTAGACAATGGTGGCATATCGCTAGGATATGCCCCCATTGTCTTATAGGTGCGGGTCCCACCTATTTCCAGAACGGAGCCCCCAAAGTGAATGAGGGCGCACTGCGCATGCGCAGCCGCCCTCCATTCATTTCTATGTGGCCGCCGAAAATAGCCGAGTGCTGGCTCGGCTACTTCCGTCGGCTCCATAGAAATGAATGGGAGCGCACCGCGCATGCACGGCCCGGCTCCCATTCATTTCTATGAGCGGCGCGGGGAGCTGCGCCTGGTGGTGGCCGGACCCCCGGAAACCTGGGGTCCTCCAGGCGCAGCGCTCCCCACTCCGTTCTGGATATAGGTGCGGGTCCCAGCGGTGGGACCCGCACCTATAAGACAATGGGGCATATCCTAGCGATATGCCCCCATTGTCTAAGATGAGAATACCCCTTTAAGAAATTTATCACAATAAATACCCAATACCCACAAGGAGAAGACATTATACTGTATGGGGGCCACAAGGAGAAGACATTATACTGTATGGGGGCCACAAGGAGACATTATATTGGAAGTCGGGGAAGGTGAAGGGACTGCTCCCTGCTTACCGTCACCCGTCTCTGCTTCCTATGGATGCAAAGACAGCTGACCATGGGACATAGCCACCCGTTCCCAGACACAGCCGCTAAAATCCTGACTGTCCTGCCGAATCCGGAACGGTTGGGACTGGAGCTATGGTATACTAGTGCATTGTATGTGCTGTATTTCTATTTGTTATGTTTGTACACAGACACACAGACATCTTTTATTCATTCATTCATTCATTCAACCCCCCACCCCTCCCAACAAATGCTCCCTCCATCAAATATGCACCCCAGATATTCTATGTTCCCTTCACACCCCATCATATCGCCCTCCTCTCACCCATAATATCTTCATAGTAGTATAAAGTGTTAGTATTAAAACGGTCATCATAACAATTGTGTATGGATTTATGTTGCAGAGCGTCGACAGCAGGGACGTGCCCGGACAGCCCCTGAAGGACCTTCTAGAAAGTGTAAACATATTTAATTTATTTTTAATCCAGGCTATGTGGGAGTGCAGCTGCAGTGATATAAGAGCACTAGTGGTTAGGAATGGGATCCTGCCCCAAACTATTCAGATGTATCAACATCAGACAGCTGCTGCACCAGAGAGGAGCTCCTCTGCCCCTCCTCCACCCCACCCTGAGAGGACCCCACCTGCCCCTCCAACACCACCAGCCCAACTACCAGAGGTAGAAGGTAGGTAAAATAAAAAGTGTAATGGGTGGCCCTTCTGTCTTCAAAATACAAGCTAATTTTATGTTTTATCTTTTATAGCTCCAACCGTCAGGGTAGATGATGAGGAGTTTTCTCCAGGACCTTGGGAAGACAACCCAGTATGGGTGTCCCGTAAGTACAAACCCCTAATTCACAGAAGTGTAATATTTTCAAGCACTAGGATCATGCCACCCAACATGTTATGATAACTAGACTGTGTACACATTATGTTCTCCAAGTGGTTAGTGAAGCAGACAGATCACAATAATTTTAAAATCAAGTTAGTTAAAGAAGTATAAACTTGTGTTACCCCAAAAATATTTAACAAAAATGTGAATCATATTATGCAGCGCTCAGAGGCTATTTGCAGCGGGGCGACCCTTCCCCTCCAGGGCCCTCTAAGGAGATGTCTCTCTTGTCCCAGTGTAGGAGTGCCAAGGGTATTTTAGGCCTACAGTGTCTCTGGGGTATGTGTCACGGTGTTCCTACCTTGATGGACGAATAGGCCCCAGGCGGAGGCTCTGGCTGCAAAAATGATAGGTGGAATAATTGAGGGTCGTCGAGTGAAATTAAGTCCAGACCATCACTGGGGTGTTACAATTATAGTACATTCACAATCTCTTTTTAACAAAGCGAGAAACAGCCCTGCACCTCACATAGATCCAGAGATCTGCCCCAATTACTGCTACATCAAGCCGGTTACTAAAGGGTAGTGTGACTAGTGTCTATTCTGCTGCATGTCAGGACTCATGTCCATCTCTCCCTATCACAGCTCAGGACAGGAGGCAGTTGAAGATTGAAACTGAGCATGTGCGGCCTTCTCAGTGAGCAGTTCAAAGAAAATTTAGGAAAAAAAAAGTGGCTCATTATTTAAAAATATATTTCACTGAATAACTGAGTCAGTTCTAGTAGATATACAAAATATTTCATGACATGCAACTAGTATTCAGATCCAGGTGCTGCTTTGAAAGTTTAGAATATTTTTCGTGGGACAACCCCTTTAACTTGATATTACATACTAATTATATTCCTGTTTCCACCCCTACAGACATACCATCTGACTTTGAGATGGAGGCTGCCATACGGCGATTTGGCGTGAAGCTCCACGCTGCCACCCGCCTCCTACGCAGCCTCCAGCTGGACCACCTGGAGCTGCAGCAAATGATGTCGGCACGTCGGCATCCGCTTTAATTTTTATTTTATTTATTTTTTGTATTTTTCTGTTTTCAAAAAGTTATTTTATTATTATTATCATTATTATTATTATTAATATTAGGTATATAACCTGTGGTTTGATGTTTTTGTACACCTTTAACCCCTTCCTGACATACTGTGAAGAAATATTGTTAGGAAACATATATGTACGTAACGCACAAGTGCTGCCAAAAATGACACGGAACAGGCACTCCAATACAACGGGTATAAAGAAGGGCCTCATTCACATTGTGGAACAATTGTTCTTGTCCTGGGACTCATACACTCATAAAGCCTATGCACAAAATGACAAGTCAGCCAAAAATTACAAGGAACAGGCACTCCGATACACCTTTAATTACACATAAAGGAGGGCATCAGACACACCCGTGAAAAATTAAGATTGATGGCCTGCTGGTGAACAGACCCATGTAAACATTATTTTTGAGGGACTAGTGGTGAACAGACCCATGAAAAGATTATGGTTGAAGGCCTGGTGGTGAACAGACCCATGAAAACATTAATTATGGGGGTAACGTTAACTAACAACAGCTACAAGCGTAGAAAACGGAGGAGGAGGTAAACAACAGTGTTTGCTTTTGAAATAGGGTTTTGTAGACTTCGGGTTCGCACATCCCATGACATGACACTAGACATTTGGCTGTAAAATTATGGGCTGGCTGACAGCAACAGTGGGAAGACAGCACTCAGATTATTCTGCCCTGCAAGGCCTGATCTAATCACCAGCATCAGCAAGAGGAGTATGAAATTTGGATGTAATCCAGCCTTTATTCATTTTTATAAAGGTATTTTTTTGAACACTGCCTGGTGACAGATTTGTCCTTTTGGGTGTCACATCTCCCCCCCTTCCCCCACAGCGGCACTAAAGACCCTCTTTGACATGACACTTGAGGCTGGGCAGGAAAGAAGCCCTAGTGCATAGTGGGACAGCTCCGGCCACTGTTGTAATCTGCCTGCCCAGAAGTCCAGGGGTTCTGAGAAGAGGCTTTGTGAGCCAGACTGCAGGTTAGGGGTTGTTCACATATCAGTTATTTGATCAGTTATTTCCATCAGTTATTGTCAGCCAAAACCAGGAGTGGACAATAAACAGAGATCAGGTATAATGAAAAGATATGCACCTGTTTGGTGTTTT
>ONZH01025839.1:0-24165 GCA_900303285.1 Rhinella marina
CCAATACACCCTTTATTACACATAAAGGAAGGCATCAGACACATCCTTGAAAAATTATGATTGATGGCCTGCTGCTGATACTCAAAAACAATAGTGGTGACGTGTTGCTGCTGAGCTGACCGTCTAAAACATTATAGGTGAGGTGCAGCTGCTGAGGTGACCATATAAAAAATTATGGGTGACATACTGATGCTGAGCTGACTGTCTAAAACATCATGGTTGAGGGCCTGCTGGTGAGCTGACCGCCTAAAACATCATGGTTGAGGGCCTGCTGGTGAGCTGACCGTCTAAAACATTATGGTTCCGGGCCTGCTGGTGTGATGACTGTCTAAAACATTGTGGTTGAGGACCTGCTGGTGAGCTGACCGTCTAAAACATGATGGTTGAGGGCCTGCTGGTGAGCTGACTGTCTAAAACATTATGGTTCCAGGACTGCTGGTGAAAGTCAAGGGCAGCCTAATAAGCAGTTTCATATGATGGAGGATGAGGAGGAAGAGGACGAGAAGAAGAAAGGGTACATGGGAATACAGTGTATTCAATACACCCTAAAGGCCAAATTTAAGGTTCCTTCATGTTAAGCCGCTTTCCTCTGGTGGAGTAGAGAAGTCAGGGGCAATCCAGGCCTTGTTCATTTTGATAAGCGTCAAAATGTCAGCATTTTCAGTTGACAGCAGGATGTGCTTATCAGTAATTATGCCCCCAGCAGCACTAAATACCCGCTCAGACAAAACGCTGGCGGCAGGGCAGGCCAGCGCCTCCAAGGCATAGAGCGCCAGTTCATGCCACGTATCCAGCTTAGACATCCCATAATTATATGGCACAGAGGGATAGCTGAGGACATTGACACGGTCAGCTAGGTACTCCTTTACCATCTTCCAAAACTTTTCCCTCCTTGTGACACTAGGCTACTCATCAGGTTGAGGGTGCTGACGGTGTGTCATGAAACCGTCCCATGCCTTGGACAGTGTTGGAACTGCTGTGTGTTCCCCTCGTCTCCGCTCCTTGGGTGGCCAAGGAACTACGTACTCTGTCGCCAGTGTTGTCAGCTGGAAATTTTTTTACAAGGGCCTTCTGGTATTGCACCATTTTGCTTGTCTTCTTCACCACAAGAATGAGAGATGAGAAGTTCTCTTTGTAGCGAGGGTCAAGAAGGGTGAACAACCAGTAATCGGTGTTGGCTAAAATGCGTATAACACAAGGGTCACGGAAAAGGCAGCATAGCATGAAGTCAGTCATGTGTGCCAGAGTCCCAACAGACAAGGCTTCGCTCTCCTCACCAGGAGGATGACTCTCAATATCCTCCTCCTTCTCATCCTCTTCCTCCTATTCGGCCCATCCACGCCGATTAGATGGTGTAAACGTGCTATGGCTACCTTGTGTAGCGGTAGCAATCGTCTCCTCCTCCTTCTCGTCCTCCTCCTCCTCCAATTCGCACTGAGAAGATGAACCGAGGGTGGTCTGGCCATCACCCTGTGTAGGGTCTTCCCCCATTTCTACCTCTTCCACATGCAAAGTGTCGGCCTTTATTGTGAGCAGTGAGCTTTTTAGTAGACACAGAAGTGGGATGGTTACACTGATAATTGCATTATCGCCTCACCATCTGTGTAGATTCATCAAAGTTGCGTAAAACCTCACAGAGGTCAGACATCAATGCCCACTCGTCGCTTGGGAAGAGCAGAAGCTGACTGGAAAGGCGCTGACCGTGTTGCATGTTAGGTCACTGAGGCACAAATAAAATAAATAAGTGACTCTTCCGCTTGGCAGAGTCACTGGGGATCACTGGACCCAAACTCTGGGCAGCCGGACAATGACGATCGCTCCCAAAGGGCGCAATGATATAGGAGGCAAGATAACGAATAGTAAGGTAAACACTTACACAAACACGTACTGCGCAGAAAGCACTTTAGACTGGAGCCAGAGCTTTGGCTTCACAGACCTCCAGATGAGCGACGCCCACCATGTACCCGTGCTCCAGGAGGGGGCTACGGCACGGCCGCAAGCGTGGCTTACAAACAGTCTGAGTGAATAAATAGTAAGGTAAACACTTACACAACACGTACTGCGCAAAAGCGCTTGAGACTGGAGCCAGAGCTTTGGCTTCACAGACCTCCAGACGAGCGACGCCCACCGTGTACCCGTGCTCCAGGAGGGGGCTACGGCACGGCCGCAAGCATGGCTTTCAAACAGTCTGAGTGACACACACACACAAAGACAGACAGAAAAGCAGGCACGTGAAACCACGCACCGGTGCAAGGAAGCACACAAACACTCAGTAACATTCAGTGTCAATAGCAATGGACCGGACCGTATAGCAGTCGCACATGAACAACAAGGCACCAGCCCTGCCCAGCAGAAGCTCAGGGTTTAAATAGTAGTGAGCTAATTGGCAGAGGCGTGGTTACTGACACACTTCCTGTGAACGCCTGGCGGAAGTGACCTCACCAGAGGTCTCAAGGGCAGGGCATGGTGCCTGACATACTTCCTGTGAATGCCTGGCGGAAGTGACATCACCAGAGGTCTCAAGGAGCTGGCGCATGACCACTTCCTGTGCCGGACCTTGTTCACTGCAGTAGGACTGTGGGTGCATGGATATTGCACTGAGATTTGCCCGTGCCCCTTCACCAACACCCGCAGCCCGGGAGGGCAAGCGACCACGTGCACGACATCGATGCACGCGCCTTACATTGCAGCTGGTATTCTACTACTGCCCTCTGCTGCTCAAAAAGCCCGCCCAATATGTGGAAGGTGGAGTTCCAGCGCATGCTCAGGTCGCACAGTAGTTGGTGAGCTGGCAAGCGCAAGTGCTGCTGCAGCATTGCCAGGCCGGCAGAAGCTGTCGGTGACTTTCGGAAATGGGCACACAGGCGACGCACCTTCACCAGTAGCTGAGGCAAATTGGGGTAGGTTTTGAGAAACCGCTGAACCACTAAGTTGAAGACATGGACCAGGCATAGTATGTTTGTGAGGTTGCCCAGCTCAAAAGCCACCACCAAGTTGCGGCCGTTATCAGACACAACCATGCCTGGCTGTAGGTTGACTGGCGAGAGCCACAGCTCACCCTGGTCCCTTATGCCGTGCCACAGCTCTGTGGCGGTGTGCTGTTTGTCACCTAGACAAATAAGCTTCAGCACGGCCTGTTGCTGCTTCCCGACTGCTGTGCTACACTGCTTCCAGCTACTGACTGAAGTCTGACTGGTGCTGCAAGATGGGAATTCTGCAGTGGAAGTGGAGGAGGAGGTGGAGGAAGAGAAAGATTGGTTGCAGTCGCTACTGTAGGTGGTGGCGGAAATCCAGATGGAAGTAGGGCCCGCAATCCTTGGCATGGGTAGCACCTGTGCCATCCCAGGGTATGATTAGCTACCAACCTCCACAACGTTCACCCAGTGTGCCGTCAGGGAAATGTAGCATCCCTGGCCACAAGCGCTTGTCCATTTGTCAGTTGTTAAGTGGACCTTCCCAGTAACTGCGTTGGTCACGGCACGGGTTATGTTGCTGGACACATGCTGGTGTAAGGCGGGTACGGCACACCAGGAAAAATAGTGGTGGCTGGGGACTGCATAACGAGGGACAGACGTTTAGTACTATGACCTGTGGGTGGGTGGCAGGGTATTTTTGCTTGCGTTCAAATGCCTGGGGTAAGGACATTTGAATGCTGCGCTGGGACATTGAAGTGGACGTTCTTGCTGATGGTTCTTGCGAAGGTCCATGTGCAGGGCGGGAGGCATTTGGGTCTGCGTCTTGGACAGCACATAACAGAGGGGAAAAGGAGGCAGTGGTGTGACTTGCAGACACAGGTGGTGGACCCTGGCATTCGGCCCACCTATTAGGGTGTTTTGCTTTCATGTGGCGGATCATGCTGATGGTGGTCACGTTGCTGGTGTTCATGCCCCTGCTCATCTTGGTACGGCACAGGTTGCAAATGACAATTCTTTTATCGTCAGCACTCTCCTCAAAAAAACGCCAGACTGCGGAACACCTACCCCTTGGCAAGGGAGATTGCCGCAAGGGAGGGCTCCAAGGAACAGTCGCGGACCTGGTTAGTGTGGCTTGCCTTCTCCCTTTTGTCACCCCATGGCCTCTTGCAGCCTGTTGCAGTGCTGTGGATCCCTCCCCCTCTGTACTGCTGTCATCGCTCGGCTTGCCACCTTGCCAGGTTGGGTCAGCTATTTCATCGTCTACCACCTCCTCTTTTACATCCTCACTCTGCTCCTCCTCCTGACATAGTGAACGAACAAGAACCTGACTTAACTGCATCTCATTCTCATCCTCAACCTCTTGAGACGCTAATTGCCTTTGGCAACTTTGTCTCATCATCATCATCCACCTCAGGAGAAAATACTTGTCGTTCCCCACCCTCATCTTCTTCAGACTGTGGATGATCAAGAGGTTGAGAATCAGGGCACAATATCTCCTCATGCGCCACTTCAAGCGGGCTTGGCGACAGGCCCAAATCAATGAACGGTGATGAAAAAAGCTCCTCGGAGTAACCGAAAGTCGCATCAGTTCTTTGCCCAGACTCTGCATGGTGGGAGGAAGGAGGATCAGGGTGAGGATGTGGTTGCCCAGACTCTTGGCTACTGAGACTGGACTTTGTGGAAGAGAGGGTGGTGCTTAACCGACTGGAAGCATTATCAGCTGAAATCCAACCGACTACCTGCTCGCACTGGTGCGGCGACAAGAGTTGTGTCTTGCACCGCCCTGCAAACTGTGACATGAAGCTAGGAGTTTTGGATGACTTTGTTTCTTGGGCTCTGCAAGCAGGCACAGTTTCACCAGAGCCATGGCCTCTTCGTTCACCATCAGCAGCACACCCACTTCCACGTCCCTTACTGCTCGCCTTGCGCATATTAAATAGTATATATGCAACTTTGCAACTATAAAGCAGGCGCAGATGAGGTACAGTCGCCTTGATTAGCAGCAGAAAAAATAGCAACGGATGTCAGGTATATAGACTACAGATACGACGTTATAATGCACGCGCTGTACAGGTGGTGTTTGCGTCAGGCAAACTTGCGTTCTTTTTGACTCAAGAGAAAAAAATAAATTGCAGCCAGATACAACAATAGACTTTTGTGTCTTTTTAACAGAATAACTAGCCCTGCCTAGCCAAATCCTATCCCTACTATCTGTGCCTCCTTGCGCAAACGTTATACAGCAGGCGCAGATGAGGTACTGTCGGCTTGATTAGCGACAGAAAAAATAGCAAAGGATGTTAGGTATATAGACTACAGAAAGTATTAGAATGTACCAGCTGCGCAGTTTTTACACCCCCCCCCCCCCAAAAAAAAAAAAAAAAAAAAATTTGCAGCCAGATATCACTAAGGGATTTTGGGTCTTTTGAGCAGAAATACTTGCCCTGCCTAGCCAATTTCTCTCCCTAAACTATCTGTCCCTCCTTGCAGCAGCTCTCCCTGACTCGGTCTGAGCCGGTCACATGTCACCGGGTGCTATATACACGATACACGTTCCCGGCCAGCCAATCACTGTAATGCCAATAGCCAAGATGGCTACGGCATTACAGTGAATGCCAGTACCTTTCCACACGCTATTTGGCCAAACACCGCGTGGTCCCGAGCACCGCAATGCTCGACCCACACTCTGTCATTGTGCCACTGTGTGACCTCATAATTCTGATACTACGGCCATTGCCACTTGCACACTCTGTTGTTGTGCCACTCTGTGGCCTCCTGATGCCTCTACTGCTGCTGCCACTTCCATACTGTCCTCGTGCCACTCTGTGGTCTCCGGGTACTATCTATGCTTAGAGAACGAGTGCCTTAATCGGTGTGAGGAGACTTATAGGCCGTTCATGCTTTTCTGGATTTCTGGGAGGAAGAGGGATGAAAATGAGCTCTTAACAAGGTCTTACTCTAATGCCACCAGATGACAGACAGCTATCAGATAAGTCAATGTTTATCTCTTTAAATAACCCTTGAGACATGACTCGGATATTAAATAAGCTAGCACCTCATCTGCTGACAGATTTTTTTGGGGTAATTGCCCCACATCAGTGCATAGCAGAGACTACTGGCTTAACTGGGTGAGAGGCCTGTCAGGGTTTCTGGGTACTATCTCTCCTTGGCGAGAGAGCCCATTAATTGGTGTGAGGAGATTCTGTGGACTTCTGATGCTAATGCTGCTGCCACTGTTCGTGACACTCTATGCTGCTCCTGATGCTAATGCCGCCTCCACACTGTCGTTGTACCACTCTGTCGTCTCCTGATGCTTCAGCTGCTGTCACTGGCTCCTCTTCACTGTCGTCGTACCACTCTGTGGTCTTTTGATGCTACAGCTGCTGTCACTGCCACTTCTACACCATCGTTGTGCCACTCTGTGGTCTCCTGATGCTGCTGTCACTGCCATCTGCACACTGTCTGGGGGGGGGGGGGCTCTGCTTGTTTAAGCGTGTAATAGAACAGGTTCTGTAAGAAAGCTATGTGGAATCAGTGAATTGGTGTAAAACGAGTGCACTCTTTGGTGCTCTGGTAGGATTTGCCAAAAATTTATTCGGATCAAATCGTTTCGGCAAACCAAATGAATCGAATTTTTGAAAAATGTGCTCATCTCTAGTATCTTTAATCAAGATGGCGGCTGGCGCCTCACGAGCAAATGGAGGTAATTATGATTTCATTTATTGTTCTATTAATTGTACACATGTATGATTGCGGCATCTAACATGTACAATAACGGGAGGTGATGCAATTGCAGTTCCCTGTCATTGCACCCCACAACTTACAAATAAATGAGCTTTGTGACAAAGTAATTAATCAGAAAACAATTTTTATTGTAAAATTCGTCAAAGCAGCCAAATCAAATTTTCCAAAACTTCACTCATCTCTAGTCATACATGTCCACATGGGAAGGGGTTAAACATTCTCAATACCCATTGTACACATCTATTTGAATAAATCCTGAAATCTGTTCTAAAGTGTTTTCCTATCTTTGTGAAATCCCTTTTGAACCTTGAGCTGACCAGTTAGTGCTTGACAAATATTTGATGTGCTGAGTTGATGTGCAATCTTCATGCTGTACATACAATTGCAAGACCATGTGGGATATATAAGAGTGAGGCTGGCACATACATGATAAGCTCTTATCCACTGCCCTGTCCACCTGCACAATCATGTCCTGGACCGGGACCTTTTGTGTAGGTTTGATTTTATTGCAGATCCTAGGAGCATCTGAAGGAACGCTGTAAGTACAATAGTTTTGTGCTATGTCACTGTCATCTTTTCTGTAATAAGTATATCTGTCAGCCGGATAGTCTGAGTATTACAGTGTGAATAGTGCTACAGGTCTGTATTCAAGTTATCTAAATTTGCTGTAAATGATGCACATACTGTATCTGCAGCAGTCGGTCAGTCACCTCTGGGAGAGGATGGGGGAGAATGAGTCAGCTGTATTCTTTCATCGCTTATGTTAGCCAAACATAATGACATTTTGATACCATTTAAAAAAAACCTTTACTCACAGAGAGTAAAAAAAAAACCTCTCCTTTGGATTCATGAAGATAATGAATTTTTGCAGCAGATTTCAATGCACTTGAACTGGTGAAATCCACTGATTAATTTGCGCCAAAACCTGCAGTGAAATCTCCATGTAACACATTAGAACTTCTTAGCAGTTTATAGTGTGAACTTTCATGTAAATTTTATGCTAAAAAGTTTTTTGATGTGTGTACTCACCCTTAGGTCTTATGCACACAACATTATTATTTCATAGACCCGTATTTCACGGATTGAAATCAACGGGTCCGTGGTCTGCATCTTACAGCCAAATATAGTAAATGCTCTATCCTTTTGTGTAACAGACATACAGATATGGAAAGCACAAGGGTCATCCATGTGCTTTCGACATCTGTGTGTCCGTTCTGCAAAAAGATAGAATATGTTTGTCAAAATGCTCACAATGGGTCTGTAAAAATATGGGGAGGCATATGGATCGCACCCATGATTTGGAGACCTCAAAACAGATATGGTTGTAGGCGTAAGGCCTTAAGCATAGTTTAATTTTGCTGTGTAATTTTACCGTGGGACCATGGCAGATATCCAGGGTTGATCTTTGGAATTCTGCTATGGTTTGCAGTTTCTTCTACTGCGGAATCCACCCACCGATTATCCCCATTATCCTCTTCAGACATGGGGTTTAGCCTTCTCACAGTATACTGTCTATTTCCCATACCCCAGACAGACCTTTTCTATGTGTTATGTAATGTACAGAGAAGTTTTCTTGCTGGTGAGGTCCTCTTCAAGCATGGAGTTTAGCCTGCTCACAGTGTATTGTCTATTTCCCATACACCAGACAGACCTTTTCTATGTGTTATCTACAGAGAGGGTTTTAATGCTGGTGAGGTCCTCTTCAGGCATGGAGTTTAGCCTGCTCAGCCTGCTGCTATTTCCCATACCCCAGACAGACCTTTTGTATGTGTTATATACAGAAAAGTTTTCAGCCCCGGCTTCTGACCCTTCTATTCACACGCCTGATTCAGAGTCACGTGACAAGAGTATGTCATGTGAGCCAGTGATGTCAAGAGGTCCGTTTCCTGTATGGAGTTTAGTACCTTTCTAGTACATTTCAGGCCAGCCCGGGCCCCCAGTGTGACTATATCTGAAGGGGGCCCCAGCCTGAATTGTGCTAGAAAAGACTACTCCCACGCCCCTTTTCCACTCGGGCTCCAAAGCAGCTACTTCCCTGTAGCTATGCCACTGGTGAAAATACTGAACAATGAGTTAAAAAACACAATCATAAAAATCCAAATTAATTTACGGCAGTTATTTGCATTTAAATATTAGTCTAATTGATGTATAATTTACAGTACATCTTCTTTGAGCTTGTTGTTAGTCATCAGCCCATTTGTTAGGGCAAACAGAAATATCAAGGTTTGCTACAAACCTCTTTTAAATATAATTCACCATCTCCAACATTCAAGTTGATTTAATAAAAAGATACAGATAAAAATGTATAAAAAAAAACTTGAGAAAAACCATTGTGAATAGAGATGAGCAAATTGAAGCTGAAAAAATGGAATTCAATCTGATTTTCAGGAATTAATCTTATCATTTTGGAAAATTCGGTTGAACTTGACCGAATCAAATTTTTGAAAAAAATGTGTTCATAGCCGCTAATTGTAAATTTATAAGCTTCCTCACTGATCACCCACCCTCCAGCTCTAAACTACAAGCATGTTTGGCTTCGTAAAAGAAATATTTTCTGTATTTATCTTCTGAATGACCCACAGACATTCCCTTTTACATTCCAGGATTCATAGATTTTCTATGTTTAGACTTAGCATCATGGCAGGCAAAGTGGTTAAAAGGCAGAGACTATAGTATAACTGTAGTCCTCCAGCTTCTGACTTTCACTATTAATGTGTCCCCTGTAAAGAGTAAATCAGCCAACTTAGAGCCAATGGCGACTTCATGGGATGAAAGTATTTAATCCTTGTGAAATATCTCTGAAACCTTGAACTGATCCATCAGTGCTTAACAAAATATTTGATGTGCTGGATTGCAGTACAATGTTCTCTGTGTGCATAGACTGTCCGTGGGTGTAAAGACAATATAAAATATTGAAAAAGCCAGAAGACAGCCTCCCTTCTACTTGCACAATGGGGCTCTGGAGCTTCTGTGTGGGGTTGATGGTATTGCAGATCTTGGGGACATTAAAAGCAAATCTGTAAGTTCAGTAGTTGTATTTTATCTTCTATTATATTTCTTATTTTTTATTGCACTACTTTATCACTAGGATATGCCATTAATGTCAGATAGATGTGGTTCTGTCCTCTAAGAACTGTTCATATATCCAGAATGGGGTCTCCCATTATGTAGTGTACTACCACCTTACCCCCACTATGAACTGTACCTGCTACTGCTTAGTATATCAGTACCACTGGCAACCCTCCCAAGACTTGTGTCTGCTGCTGATTATTATATAGTATACCACTGTCATACTCCATGAACTGTGTATTTTGCTTCCTGCGGGAATGGCGGGAGGGGGGGGCACTATGGCAGTGGAGCACTATATGATATGCACCTTGCACTGTTCATGGAGGGTTCTAATACACACACATATATAACTAATATATAAAACTGAGTGCATGTATGTGTGTATGTATGTCCGCTAAGGGAATGTGGCACCCAAGTACATCAGGTGTCCAGGAAAGTTTTAGACCGGGTCTCAGCTCTCTAGGATATAACGTTCCTGAGATATTCCCAAAAAATGCATTAGCCAATAGAAACCTGCAAGTCTTTCTCCTCATATCCCAACTGCCATACACACGGTCACATGATCCTTATCAGCCAATAAAAGCTTGTGGGTCCTTTGTCTACACATACACACAGTTTTACACCAGATTTCCATAACAACCCAGCTATTTTTCTTCACTGTTGTAGGTCAGCTTTAAAGCGGCAGGGCACTGTGGATAACACTGTTAAGGGAGCAGAGTGCTGTGGAGGTCACAGTTAAGGGTGGCAGGTAGAGTGGCCATTCAGGCCACCATCAAAATATGGACTTTAAAATCCCACCCCCAGGCCCCGCTAAATCACTCCTCAGACCCGGTTAGGCAACATCCCTTTCACTCCACAGCCGAAGGGGGGGGGGGGGGGGTTTGAAAAAATGAAGGTAAAACTCAACTTCTGTCAGCTGCAGGGGTGAGAGGGAGGGTGACTTTCTCCCTGTGAGTGAGCTGTTCTAAAGGACATACCTGTGTCCATCCAGGCCCTGCGCTGGACAGATGACAGGGAGTCAAAAACCTGGACTGTCCGGCCAGATCTCTGGCCATTCTAGAGGCAGGCTGCTGTGTAGGTCACAATTAAGAGGATGGTCCGCTATGGAAGTCAGTGTTAAGGGGCAGTTTGCTGTATAGGCCACTGTTAAGGGGGGTGGTGTTATGGAAATCACTGTTAAGGAGATGGGGTAGTTTGGAGGTCACTAATAAAGGGGTGGTCCGCTTTGGAGGTCACTGATAAAGGGGTGGGATGCTGTGGAGGTCACTGTTAAGGGGGTGGGATGCTGTGGAGGTTACTGTTAAAGGGGCAGGTGCTGAAGAGGCCTCTGTTAAGGGGGCCGGGAATGGTGGAGGTCACACTTAAGGAGATGGTCCGCTGTGGAGGTCAATGTTAAGGGGTGGGATGCTGTAGAGGTCAATGTTAAAAGGTTGAGGTGTTGTGGAGGTCACATTTAAGGGAATGAAGCTCTGTTGAGGTCAATTAAGGGGACGGGTTATTGTGGAAATCACTGTTAATGAGACAGGGTACTGTAGAGGTCACTGTTAAAGGGGAGGGCATTGTGGATGTTACTGTTAAGTGGACTGTTGAGTTGACTGTTAAAAGGGCTGCCACTGTGGAGGTCACTGTTAAGGGAGGAGGGGACTGTGTAGGCCACTATTAAAGGGGCAGCGGTGTACTGCGAGGTCACTGTTAGGGCAGCGGGGTACTGTGAGGTCACTGTTAAGGCAACAGAGTACATTGGAGGTCAGTGTTAAAGGGGCAGTTGTTGTGGATGTCTCGGTAAAGGGGGCCGAGAATGGTGAAAGTCAGTTAAGGGGACTGTATCCAGTGTTAAGGGTTGGGTTCTGTAGAGTTCACTGTTAAGGGACAGGCCCCTGTGGAGTTAACTGTCAAGGGGGTGGGGTGCTATGGAACTCACTGTTAAAGGGACAGGCTGCTGTGAAGGTCAAAGTTAAGTGGGTGAGATGCTGTGGAGGTCAAATTTTAAGGAGATGGGGCTCTGTGGGGGGGTCAATGTTAAGGGATGGGGGCTGTGGAGGTCACTGTTCAGGGGGATGTCAATGTTATAGTGGATACTGTCGATATCTTTTAATGACACGCACAAACATTAAATGAAATAGATTAAATATAAAATATATATATATATATATATATATATATATATATATATATATCTTCCTAGCACCTGCCCCGATTCCTCCCCTGCCTCTTTTCACCAGAAGTGGAAAAAATGTGTGTGTGTGTATATTTATATATATATACACTTAGTGGTTTGTGTTTGTTTGTTTGTTTTCTATTTTTCAGGATCGTGAATGCAGAGGATTACTTCGGATTTGTTGGATTACGTCGGACCAGCTTTTATATTTTTTAAATAAAATGGTCTGGGGGAGTATTTATTTCAATAAAATATTTTATAAGTGTGTGTGTGGTTTTTGTTTTTTTTTTTACAACATTGCAGTTTTAGTAATCATGGCTATCTACTGACGGCCCTGATTACTAATACTGGGCTTAGTGCTTGCCGGTATGGCCAGCACTAACCCCGACATCTATTACCTCGGCACCCACCGCCACCAGGGGTTTCAGGAAGATCAGGGTACCTGCAGGACCGGCAGCGGCAGGCTGTTACTGTTAGGCTGGGAAGGGCCAATAACCGTGTCCCTTCCCACCCTGGTAGTGCCAGGCTGCCGCTGCTGGTTGTATCTAGCTGGAGAAGAAAAAAAGGGGGAATCCCACTCCATTTGTTTTAAAAAATAATTAAATAATTTTTAAAAATGGAGTGGGGCCCCCCTTTTTTCCTTCTATCAGGCACTATCAGGGTGGGAAGGGCCCTTCCCAGCTTAACAGTAACAGCCTGCCACTTCCCAACACCCCTGGTGGCAGTGGGCGCCGAGGTAATAGATTTCGGAGTTAGTGCTGGCCATACCGTCTGTAGATAGTCGTGATTACTAAAACTGCAATGTTGTAAAATAAAACGCACACACTTATAAAATATTTTATTGAAATAAATACTCCCCCAGACCCCTGTTTGACCATTTTTAAAAAAATATATATAAAAAGCTGGTCCGACGCAATCCAACGAATCCAAAGTAGTCCTCTGCAACAAACCACTAACCTCCTCCTCAGGCTTCTTCTCCTCAGCAGGGGAGCCTCTTCCTTACATTGCGCCCTCTGCTGGTAAATGAAAAAAATTACACCTTGAATTCTTCAATGAAAAAAAAAAAAAGCGTGATAGGTGACGGATCTGTCATGAACTCCATTAAAAGTTAATAGAGGACGGATCCGTTTACTATTGTGTCACACCAAATGGATCCATCCCCATTGACTTGCATTGGGGTCATGACGGATCCATCTTGGTATGGGGAGGGGACTCGAGCATTGCGCTCGAGTACACTCGGTGTTCGGCCGAACACCGAGCGGACCCAAGTGTAGGCATGCTCGGCCAAACAGCGAGTTCGGCCGAGCATGCTTGCTCAACACTAGAGGCTATTAATAATCTTGTGGCTGCAAAAAGGGTTCTCAACAGAGATTTGTTTAGGTTCGACAGTTTATCTGGTAGTAGTGATAGGAGGGCTATCTTGGGACAGACCGGAAGGTGGGAGTCCTTAGGTTTAAGTATGTCTCTAGCGTTTTTAAAGACATGAATCCAAAATTCAGTGATTTTGGGACATGACCACCAGACATGTAAAAATGTGCCTACCTCATTCTGACATCTCCAGCACAATTCTGACGTATTGCCATACATCTTTTTCAATCTGGACGGTGTCAGATACCATTTCGACAACACTTTATAAGCCTTCTCCTGTATAGTAACACACCTAGAGGTGAGTTTTGGTGCGGCCAGTATTGTCTGAAGATCCTTGTCAGAAAATTTTACATCTAAGTCTCTTTCCTACTCCCTTATATAATAGAAAAAGGCAGGGAATTCAACTTTAAGTAAATTTTGGCTGATTAAGAAAATCAGTTTGATAGGGCGTTGAGACTGAGAGATCAGTTTTTCAAAACATGAGAGCGTGGATGACTTATTATCTTTAGATATAGCAGTTTTCATTGAAGATTTTATATACTCGTATTGTAAGGGGTTGAGGCTTGATGTTTGTAGTTTAATTTCCAGAGTTGGTAGATCTGGGAAAGTACCTTCACTTTCTAGAAGCTCTTCTATCGGCATTTTAGAATTATGGATAGAAAGAGGTAGTGAAAAATAACCAGTCTTCGAAGATAACATACAATCTTACTAGAGTTAAGAGCGGGGGGGGGGGGGGGAATTAGAACAAACTTCTCTAATCTCTGGTATGCTCCATACTTTCAGAGTTGCTGACAGTAAAGTGTAATCTTTGGGGCTTTGAGGTGTATCAAGTGGATTCGAGAATATGAGGGATCTTAAGGAATATTCAGTTAGGCTGTTCTCCAGCAGAACCCAGTGCTTGTGTTGTGGGTGTCTAATCCAGTCCATTATTCTACTGAGATGCGCCGCTTTGTAATATCTTGATATAGAGGAGAGACCAATTCTACCTGTACCAAAGGGAAGCAACAAGATTCTTCTGGAAAGTCTGGGTTTTATTGTGCCCCAAATATAGGAGGAGCTGATTTTGCGTACAGAGTCATAGAAGCTGCCAGGGAGTTTTATGGGTAAAACCTGCATAAGTACGTGATTTTTGGGATTATTAAGGAATTGAACATACTCTTGCGGCCTAGCCAAGATAAAAATGTTGGTGACCAGGAGCTCAAGGTATCTGGTATGGATTTTAAAAGAGGGAGGTAGTTTAGTTTGTATATTTTTTTTGGTTCCGGGGAGATATTGACCCCCAGAAATTTTATTGAGGTGGAGGTCTATGAGAATGAGGAGTTAGATTGTAATTCTTTAATCCTTTTAGATTACATATTTTGGCTTGTGATTTAGCGATATTTATTTTGAAATGATAAATAAACCCAAAATTATTGAATATTTCAATAATGGCTGGAAAGGCTTGCTGGGATTTGATATCATTAATAATAGGTCGTCTGCATAGGCTGCTTGTTTGAATTCTAGACCCTTACATGGAAGTCCACTTATATCAGGATGTTGGCGGATATATTGTAATAGGGGTTCCACTGTGAGAATAAATAAGATGGGGGATAGGGGGCAGCCTTGTCTGGTTTCATTGTTAATCTTGACTGGCTGTGAAAGGATGTCATTGACTTTGATGTTAGCACTCGGGATCTCATACATTGTGAATATTGCTCTGATAAAGGAAGGAGGGAAACCAAATTTGAGCATGGCATGTTTTACAAAAGGCCATGCTACTCTGTCAAACGCTTTTTCTGCATCCGTGCCCAATAAAACTATAGATTTATTTATTTTCTTTACCACAGCAATAGAGTTTAATACCTTATAAGTATTGTCTTTGCCTTCCCTACCGGGGATGAATCCTGTCTGGTTGGGATGTATTAGGTTTGCTAGTAATGGCTTTATTCTGGAAGATAATATTCTTGCAAATATCTTTAAGTCTAAATTTAATAGTGATATGGGTCTATAACTCGAACATAACGTTGGATCTCTTTGGGGTTTGTGTATCAACGTGATATGGGCGTTTAAAGACTGAGGGGGAAATGGAGTGCCAGATAGAGCAGCATTGAAAGTTTGAAGCATATGAGGTAACAAAATGTCTTTGAAGGTGGAGTAATATAACAATGGTAGACCATCTGGTCCAGGTGATTTACCTTTGGCCATTTGTTTTAGTGTTGTGGTAATCTCTTGCATGGAGAAAGGGGCGCAAAGACCAATGGCTTGATTTGGTGTAATAGTAGGAAGGTGGAGTTTGTCTAAGAACTCTTGTGTGGCAAGGAGCTTTTTAGATTTAATCTCGCCAGAGTCAGATATGTGTAGATTATATAATTCAAAATAGAATTGTTGAAAGGCTGCTGCAATGTTGGGGTCATCCATACTCAGCGATTTGTCTTCTTGTAGGATGTCTGTGATTCGAGATTTACGTTTCCGTTGTTTCATTAGTGCTAATTTGCTAGCATAAACTTGGTGGGTTTGTTTCCATGTGTGAAAAACTTGTGTTTTAATGAGTATATCTTGGCTGATTGAGTGTTTAGAATCTCCTTGAGGTCATTCCTAGCGGTCGTAAGATCTGCCAGGTGATGCTTGTTACGTGCGCGTTTGTGGACCCGTTCTAATTTGAAATATTTTATCATATAATTTGGCAATTTTCACTTTTCTTCATTTATTTAAATGCTACAGAGATAAACTCTCCTCGAACTACAGATTTATGTGCCTTCCAAACTATATGGGGGGCAGTATCTGTTGATGTATTGATGGAGAAATATTCCATTCATCTTTTTTCTATTTTATCTTTGACTGTCGGGCTATCAAGCATAGTTTCATTCAACCGCCACACATATTCTTTGATGCAGGAATTTGGTATTTTAAATTAAACAAAGACAGGAATGGTCAGAATGGACCATGGAACCAATCTGAGCTTCTGAAACAAGGTGAATTGATGTAGCAGGGAAAAATACATAGTCTAATCTGTGGTGACTGTTGTGAGGAGAGGAGAAGTGAGTGTAGTGTTTTAAGTCTGGATTTAGCCAAACATCTATTAGCGCACTTTTATGTAGAAGTTTTTTTATATTATTCAGGGTTTTTTCAGGTATCCTTTTATAACTCATTTAAAAGCATTTCCACACGAAAAAGGTGAAATAGTGATATATATAAGCAACAGTGATATATTTCTCAATATGGTAACTAAGGATCTAGAGAAATTGGACAACAGATATATGAGTACAACATCTAATCTTAGCAAATCAGAAACCAAAGCTATGCTGACCTTAGAAAGAGACACTGAGATCATCATTAAACCTTTGGATAAGGGTGGAAACTTAGTTATACTTGACCACCCGAAATACATGGAAATGTGCATGGCCATATTAAGGGACAGAGACTCCTACATTCCTCTTTCAAGTGACCCCACTGATACTTATCAAAACAGATTGGCAGAAATTCTAATTCAAGCTCTGGGATGAAAGGTTTTTATCGTGTATTGATCATTGACTGAAATAGCCTTGATCACTACAACCTTTCATCATGTAGTTATGGTCAAAGGATTGACTTTTCCCACACCTCCATGGCCTTATTGTCTAAATGAATTGTTAGTGCCCCCCCCTTCCTCTCCTCCCCTTCTTAATGAATGTGAATTTTGTCATATTGCTTTAAAGAAGCAGGAGAAGGTAATATAAATAATGATACTCTTAGGCAACTGTACAGTATAATATAAGACACATTGCCATTTGAGCATATACACGCAAGTGCCTTATTGTTGGGTAAACCTATAGAGAAACAAATTCATAGGCTGGTTCATGTAGCCCTCTTCATCTTGCGTACACCACTTGAAGTTTAGAAGCGTACGCTTCTTAAGGTGTAGAATAAGTACGCTTTATTCATATAGCAGTCATCATGCGTACGCTTCTCTGAATCCGGAGCATGCGCAATGGAAACTACGGGCACGCTCCAGCTACGTAGCGGGCGCATGCGTACGAACATCTTAGATACGCCGTATTTGGCGCCGAACCTGGCGTACATTAGGGACACTAGTTTAAATAGTGCTGCCTTACTCTTGGTTAGAGATGGCAGCATATTATATCAACTGGCCACATCTCTTTTGAGTTATCTAGCCTTGGATTTATAACTGAAGTCTCCTGATGAACCTTCTATCATATTAAGGGGAAACTCGTCGAGATGGCAACAGCTACATGCAGGCACATCCGTTAATGGGAACTCTGATGTGGTAGGGCCTTCTAGGTTTAAGGGTACAGCCACCGATAAGTGGGGCTGCCCCTTTTGGGGCGATTACTCCGCTTTTAGGCAGGGACAGGATAGTCCAAATAGGGACAGTTTTCCGTGCCTCTAAGCATGATTTGTGCTGATTGAAGCCATACCCGGAGAAGAACAGCTGCAGCCTCCGGCCTATCGATCACAGACGAGCCGCCCCCGGTACCACTACTGTGACCCACCTAACCGTGAGTGTCCATGTGGTGTGGCAATGCATTATATTTCTGCTATAGACCAAAAGTTTGGACACACCTTCTCATTCAAAGAGTTTTCTGTATTTTCATGACTATGAAAATTGTAGATTCACACTGAAGGCATTACAACTATGAATTAACACATGTGGAATTATATACTTAACAAAAAAGTGTGAAACAACTGAAAATATGTCCTATATTCTAGGTTCTTCAAAGTAGCCACCGTTTGCTCTGATTACTGCTTTGCACATTCTTGGCATTCTCTTGATGAGCTTCAAGAGGTAGTCACCTGAAATGGTTTTCACTTTACAGGTGTGCACTGTCAGGTTTAATAAGTGGGATTTCTTGCCTTATAAATGGGGTTGGGACCATGAGTTGTGTTGGGCAGAAGTCAGGTGGATACACAGCTGATAGTCCTACTGAATAGACTGTTAGAATTTGTATTATGGCAAGAAAAAAGCAGCTAAGTAAAGAAAAACGAGTGACCATCATTACTTTAAGAAATGAAGGTTAGTCAGTCTGAAAAATTTGGAAAACTTTGAAAGTGTCCCCAAGTGCAGTTGCAAAAACCACCAAGCACTACAAAGAAACTGGCTCACATGAGGACCGCCCCGGAAAGGAAGACCAAGAGTCACCTCTGCTGCGGAGGATAAGTCCATCCGAGTCACCAGCCTCAGAAATCGCAGGTTAACAGCAGCTCAGATTAGAGACCAGGTCAATGCCACACAGAGTTCTTGCAGCAGACACATCTCTACAACAACTGTTAAGAGGAGACTGTGTGCAGCAGGCCTTCATGGTAAAATAGCTGCTAGGAAACCACTGCTAAGGACAGGCAACAAGCAGAAGAGACTTGTTTGGGCTAAAGAACACAAGGAATGGACATTAGACCAGTGGAAATCTGTGCTTTGGTCTGATGAGTCCAAATTTTAGATCTTTGGTTTCAACCACTGTGTCTTTGTGCGACGCAGAAAAAGTGAACGGATGGACTCTACATGCCTGGTTCCCACCGTGAAGCATGGAGGAGGAGGTGTGATGGTGTGGGGGTGCTTTGCTGGTGACACTGTTGGGGATTTATTCAAAATTGAAGGCATACTGAACCAGCATGGCTACCACAGCATCTTGCAGCTGCATGCTATTCCATCCGGTTTGCGTTTAGTTGGACCATCATTTTTTTTATCAACATGACAATGACCCCAAACACACCTCCAGGCTGTGTAAGGGCTATTTGACCAAGAAGGAGAGTGATGGGGTGCTACGCCAGATGACCTGGCCTCCACAGTCACCAGACCTGAACCCAATCGAGATGGTTTGGGGTGAGCTGGACCGCAGAGTGAAGGCAAAAGGGCCAACAAGTGCTAAGCATCTCTGGGAACTCCTTCAAGACTGTTGGAATACCATTTCAGGTGACTACCTCTTGAAGCTCATCAAGAGAATGCCAAGAGTGTGCAAAGCAGTAATCAAAGCAAAAGGTGGCTACTTTGAAGAACCTAGAATATAAGACATATTTTCTGTTGTTTCACACTTTTTTGTTAAGTATAAAATTCCACATGTGTTAATTCATAGTTTTGATGCCTTTATTGTAAATCTACAATTTTCATAGTCATGAAAATACAGAAAACTCTTTGAATGAGAAGGTGTGTCCAAACTTTTGATCTGTACTGTGTGTGTATATATATATATATATATATCTTTATATATATATATGGCGGTCGCCTCGTGGTGCGTGGCGCGCGGCTAGTCAGCATCCCAGAATGGCGACCCAAATTGGCCGAGGTAAGTTACTATGAGGCGTTGGTGGAGAGGAGGCAATCCCTGGGTTATTCAGCTTATGGGGAAACCTCACAAACCCGCATGTATGAAACCAGCGAGGCCTGCTGCTGCACCCCCTGTACGGAGCCGCGAGGCCGTCCACAGCCAATGTCCAGATTCCCACATCGCAGGCGTCTGACCTGCTCTTTAGGCTAGATGTCGGGGCTCCTCCAGACTGGTCACATATGCCGCTGATCTCTGCGGGCAGCGTTGAAAGCTCTATGTAGATCACACCTCCTCTTGGACATCAAAATCGAGGCCGGGGCTCCAGATCACACTAGGCCTCAGATGAAAGTCTGGCAAATCTGGCTCTTGCCGCTCCAATTTAGTTTCAAACTGTAGCTGCTGGAATATAGTTATTCTGGGAGTTTTTAAATGTTTTTTGGAGTGGATGACTGTAGATTAGTTTCTATCTGTCGGAGCTATGAGACTGTGCTTCCTCTCTGTTCCGTGGTTGGACACACCCCGTAACATGAACATCGAACGTGTAAATAAAAATCCCGTAAAACTGTAGCGAAATTGTGTTGTGTTTTTTTTTGCAATTTCACCTGATTTGGAATTATTTTCCCACTTTCCACTACACCATATGCAATATTAAATGGTGGTGTTGGAAAGTACAACTTGTCCCGCAAAAAACAAGCTCTCGTACAGCTATGTGAACAGAAAAATAAAAAAGTTATGGCTGTATGAAGGCAGGGAGTGCAAAACGAAAACGGGAACAAAAAACCTCCGGGGCTGAAAGAGTTAAAAGACAGACAATTTTATGAATATTTTTGAAATGTCATTGTTTTTACTTTAATCTCCCTCCTTCCAGGACCATAATATGTTGCAGAAAATATATACTTCCCACGAGCCATCATTTAATTATGGGGAATTAATTGTGTGGTTTCAGGAACTCTGCCTGTGCTATTAAATGCAATAGCCAACTGTATTAAACACCTACTTGCTGACTTTCAGTAGCGGGCTTTCAGGACAAGTTTGAATTTTTTTTTCCAGGCATTTGAGGTGCTACTCCCTTTTCTGAGCAGGCCTTGCCCTTTTTCTGATATGTAATGCCGCTTTTCATAATGAGTTATGATGCAGAATATGTATTGAGGCTGGGGTTGCATCTAATGATGCAGCATGCCAGCGCCACATACAGTCATAACCCATGGAGGGCTGCTTTTTTGGAGAAATAAACCCTCTGGAAATCATGGTGGTCTCTCCTATTTTTAGGAACTTCCCAGATATTCTAGGAAATTCGGCAAGTATGATTATAACATTGGCATCCTGCTAAGATAAATCTGACCCCAGCAGTCTGATCAATTAGATGACACATTCAATAATTTCTGTGGCAGCTAAGTCGTTAGAGGAAGGGGGTTCTCTCACTCTCCAACATCATGGTTGTGGAAGATTGTCAGTCATTATGCCTGGTTTAATGTAAATGTATACTAATACACTGCAATACAGAAGTATTGTAGTATATTATATGGGGAGTTAAGGATCACTAGTTCACGTACCCTACTAGGTCATAAAAAGGTTATGCAGCCTTTTTAATATTGATGACCTATCCTCAGGATAGGTCATCACTACCTGATCAGCGAGGAATCTGTCATCAGGGAATGACCTGTTGTTTAAATTACACTTTTATGTGAAACATAGCTGAGAAACAAGCTGAGATCAGAACCAGACAGATAACATAGTACCAAACGAGAGACAGGGAGTGGTCAGAAGACAAGCCGGGGTCAGAGGAATGAGAAATCCAATAAGCACAGCAACCAGGAACACAGCTATTGAGTCATAGACTATAAATGGCATTGATGTATGGCCAGGAAGGGGTTAAATAGAGCAGGTTACAGGATCAGAATCTGATAGGTCATGACTCGGCACTAGCAAACAGGAATAGAGTAGTTGAGCAGTCATCCCACTGCTAATCTCCTCCAAACTCCTGCTCTGGGGAGAAACAGAGCATTGCATCCTGCTGCTAAGGATGCTGTCACATCACCAGGGGGCATGGCTTAGCATCACTTCTCCCCAGACTCTGGTGAGCTGAAGCCGGAAATCGATCCACTGGAACCCGGACAGGTAAGTTTGTGACATAAAAAATAGGTTATTTTTTAATGACACATTTTGTTTGATACATTATAAATGCCCATAGAGGAATTATGCAGTTTACAGATTTTACCACTAAAGACAATAGACCTGCCGTGGTTAAAGGGATTGTCTCAAGATAGTTCTTTATCTCCTAAACTTTTTATAATGATATCCTCTCTTCCATCTCATCCTTTCCAGGCACTTTGCTGCCATCTTCCCATCAGAACTGCGTGCCCAGCATCACGAACAGATCTGCTTACAATTGGAAGGAGCTCATGGTGAAAGCAATGTGAAAATATCTCTAAAGCTGAATGACAAGGAGACCAACCTCATAGCAAAAGACTTCCAGGGAGACAACATATTCACTTGTCTTGACTTTCAGGTAGAAGTAAACTTTGATAGTTCGCTGTGAGCAACAATGACATCTTTGGGACAATTATACTGTATATATAAAGCATATTCTATACAATATATATAATATATGATTCATATTTCCTAAACTGCTGCTCTGAAGACTTAAAGCAGAGGGGACCCTTTTCTTCAAATTTGTATAATAACTTCAGAACTCTAATTTTTAAAACTTTTATTTCCCTGGACAATACCTAAGCCACTCATGCCAGTGTTTTAACATTTAATGTTCATTCACAGTTACATTTAAATGCTGCTTATTAATATCTGAAATTTATCAATCTTTTCATGGTTGCTCTCCCTTTCTCATGTAGTGGAGCCAACATATCAAACCCACAATCCCATATCATGCACATAGACCCTACTAGTGTATATGGAAAAGGGTTGTCTTCATAAGACAATCCTTTTACAGTAAAAATGACAAAATAATATATTTTACAGAGATGCCAGATAACCTTGGTTAGTCAATGCAGTAAAACACTGAGCTGTTTTTATGCATTCATTTAAAGTACAAATTCATGTGGTATGGTCGGGCAATGAAAATCAATTTGACGAATTCATCGAATACCTTAATCGGTCAAATGATATGAAAATTAAATTTACTCATGTATTTGGAGGGTTCAAGCTAGAATTTCTAGATGTTTCAGTGGATGTGAAAAATGGGGAGCTAAGTGTGAGGGGTTATCGTAAATCCACCGCTACTAACTCCCTCCTACATCATACGAGTTACCATCCTAATAGTGTAAAAAAGGTGGTCCCTTATGGACAATTTATTAGGCTAAAGAGGATTAATAATACTGTGGAAGGGTTTATGGAACAGGCTAATGAGTTAAAAAAAAGACTGCTAGTGAGAGGTTATACAACTAAGTCTGAATAGAACGCTAAAATAAAATAATAAATCTTTATTCAAAAATACTAAAAGTCTCTGTCTTATTACTTATCAGACTTCTGTTTTAGAGAATCCCTGTGGGTGTATATAGTATGTATGTATTCCCTATTGGCAAACTTTGTCTCCAGCCAAAAAGGGGACACCCCAATATCAGGGAGTCTAAAAACAGCTGAATGTGGTGCTAAGATTAACCACTACTGTGTCATAACAGACATACAGAAGAATATCGCCACCTCCAAAGTTAAGGAGAGCGAATAAAAACCGCTAATGTGATAGTCTGAATGGGCTATCAAGGCACAACTGCAATACCTGCCAGGCATCTATGATATATGTTCACCGTGCCGTAAGCAGATTACCACTTAAAAGTTATGCCGTCTGTGGTTGCTAACCCCGCTCAGCTATCCCCCCGTTCGACGCGTTTCTGTGTGGTCTATAGCGCCACACTTCATCAGGAACAGGACCGTTACTAATGTATAGGAGCAAGTAAGTAGCGCCACATAGTAGCGTGGCAACGCAGTAGCTAGTCCGGCGCTGTGATGGCGATGCGATATTCTTCTGTATGTCTGTTATGAAACAGTAGTGGTTAATCTTAGCACCACATTCAGCTGTTTTTAGACTCCCTGAAATTGGGGTGTCCCCTTTTTGGCTGGAGACAAAGTTTGCCAACAGGGAATACATACATACTATATACACCCACAGGGATTCTCTAAAACAGAAGTCTGATAAGTAATAAGACAGAGACTTTTAGTATTTTTGAATAAAGATTTATTATTTTATTTTAGCGTTCTATTCAGACTTAGTTGTATTTATATTTAGGAACGTTTTCAAGTGATATATTGATTAGTTTATTTTAGTGAGAGGTTATCCATTAAGTATGTTGAATGAAGCTCTCAATAAAGCATCTAAAATGAATAGAAAGGATCTATTAAATAGATCCGGCAGAACTAGAAGTAAGGATGGAGCCAGATTCACTATATTTTAAGTTTAGCCCAATGGCAGGTAAAATAAAAGAGATTATTAAAGAAAATTAGGACATACTATTATTAAGGGATGATAACCTCGGAGAGTTAATTGACAAAACCCCATTGGTATCTTTTAGAAGGACCCAGACTTTAAGGGACAGAATAGTGAAGAGTAGATTTAAGGAGGAGAAGGCAAGCACATGGTTAGGGAGTTAGGGAATTACAAGTGTGGCAATTGCACTTTTTGTAAATACAATGGACAAATGAAGTTTATACGAGTTGGAGGCATTGA
>ONZH01025840.1:0-22584 GCA_900303285.1 Rhinella marina
TGTATGGCTGTGACTACAGAGTGACGAGTTACAGTGTGGAGAGGCGAAGCACATTAAAATTTATCGTTGGCCCTGTATGGCTGTGACTACAGAGTGACCGAGTTACAGTGCAGGAGCAGGCGAGCAAACATTAAAAATTTAGCGTGGCCCTGTATGGCTGTGACTACAGAGTGACCGAGTTACAGTGCAGGAGCAGGCGAAGCACATTAAAATTTTTATCGGGCCCTGTATGGCTGTGACTACAGAGTGACCGAGTTACAGTGCAGGAGCAGGCGAAGCACATAAAAATTTATCGTGGCCCTGTATGGCTGTGACTACAGAGTGACCGAGTTACAGTGCAGGAGCAGGCGAAGCACATAAAATTAAATTTATTGGCCCTGTATGGCTGTGACTACAGAGTGACCGAGTTACAGTGCAGGAGCAGGCGAAGCACATTAAAAATTTATCGTGGCCCTGTATGGCTGTGACTACAGAGTGACGAGTTACAGTGCAGGAGCAGGCGAAGCAGCTTAAAATTTAGCGTGTGCCCTGGATGGACCTTTTGAGCTCACAGAGTGACGAGTTACTACTGGCGAGAGCAGGCGAACGCACATAAAAATGGTATCCGTGGCCTGTATGGCTGTGACTACAGAAGTGACAACGTTACACTGGCGGGAGCAGGCGAAGCACATTAAAAATTTAGCGTGGCCCTGTATGGCTGTGACCTACAACAAGTGACCAAGTTACACTGCGAGAGGCAGGCGATAGCACATTAAAAATTTATCGTGGCCTTGTAAGGCTGTGACTACCGATGTGACCGCAAGATACACAGCGCGGCAGCAGGCAGAAGCACATTAAAATTTAGCGGTGGCCCTGTATGTTGCGTTACTAGCAGAGTCGACCGAGATAACACTTGTCAGGAGCAGAGCAGAAGCAACATAAAAATTTCATCGTGGCCCTGTATGGCTGTTATCTACAGAGTGAACCGACATTACAATGCGGGAGCAAGGGAGAACACATTAAAATGTTAGCGTGGCCCTGTATGGCTGTGACTACAGAGTGACGAGTTACACTGCAGGAGCAGGCGAAGCACATAAAAATTTAGCGTGACCCTGTATGGCTGTGACTACAGAGTGACCGAGTTACAGTGCAGGAGCAGGCGAAGCACATAAAAATTTATCGTGGCCCTGTATGGCTGTGACTACAGAGTGACCGAGTTACAGTGCAGGAGCAGGCGAAGCACATAAAATTTTAGCGTGGCCCTGTATGGCTGTGACTACAGAGTGACCGAGTTACACTGCAGGAGCAGGCGAAGCACATAAAAATTTATCGTGGCCCTGTATGGCTGTGACTACAGAGTGACCGAGTTACAGTGCAGGAGCAGGCGAAGCACATAAAAAATTTATGCGTGGCCCTGTATGGCTGTGACTACAGAGTGACCGAGTTACACTGCAGGAGCAGGCGAAGCACATAAAATTTATCGTGGCCCTGTATGGCTGTGACTACAGAGTGACCGAGTTACACTGCGGGAGCAGGCGAAGCACATAAAAATTTATCGTGGCCCTGTATGGCTGTGACTACAGAGTGACCGAGTTACACTGCAGGAGCAGGCGAAGCACATTAAAAATTTATCGGTGACCCTGTATGGCTGTGACTACAGAGTGACCGAGTTACACTGCGGGAGCAGGCGAAGCACATTAAAAATTTATCGTGGCCCTGTATGGCTGTGACTACAGAGTGACCGAGAGTTACACTGCGGGGAGCAGGCGAAGCACATAAAAATTTATCGTGGCCCTGTATGGCTGTGACTACAGAGTGACCGAGTTACAGTGCGGGAGCAGGCGAAAGCACATTAAAATTTAGCGTGGCCCTGTATGGCTGTGACTACAGAGTGACCGAGTTACACTGCGGGGAGCAGGCGAAGCACATAAAAATTTAGCGTGGCCCTGTATGGCTGTGACTACAGAGTGACCGAGTTACAGTGCGGGAGCAGGCGAAGCACATTAAAATTTATCGTGGCCCTGTATGGCTGTGACTACAGAGTGACCGAGTTAAACTGCAGGGAGTAGGCGAAAGCCACATTGAAAATTTGCGTGGCCCTGTATGGCTGTGACTACAGAGTGACTGAGTACACTGGTGGGAGCAGGCGAAGCACGTTAAAATTTTATCGTGGCCCTGTATGGCTGTGACTACAGTGTGACCGAAGTTTACACTGCGGGGAGGCAGGCGAAGCACATTAAAATTTTAGCGTTGGCCCTGTATGGCTTGTGACAACAGAGTGACCGATGTTACACTGCGGGAGCAGGTCGAAAGCACATTGAAATTTAGCGTGGCTCTGTAATGGGCTGTGACTACAGAGTGACCGAGTTACTCTGGCAGGCGAGTCAGGTGAAGCACATTAAAATTTAACGTGGCCCTGTATGGCTGTGGACAACAGACGTGAACGAGGTTTACACGGCGGGAGCCAGGCGAAGAAACAGTTAAAATTAGCGTGCCCTGTATGGCTGTGACTACAGAGTGAACCGAGTTACACTGGGGGAGGAGGCGAAGCAACATAAAATTTGATGTGGTCCTGTATGGCTGTGACTACATGGAGTGACCGAGCTTTACACTTGCGGGAGCAGGCGAAGCACAGTTAAAATTTATCGTGGCCCTGTAATGAGCTGCTAGACTACAGAGTGACCGAGTTACTCTGGCGGGAGCAAGGCGAAGCACATTAAACATTTCAGGTTGGCCCTGTGTGGGCTGTGACTACAGAGTGCCGAGTTACACTGCGGGAGCAGGCGAAGCCACGTTAAAATTTATCGTGGCCCTGTATGAGCTGTGACTACGGGAGTGGACCGAGTTACACTGCGGGAGCTAGGCGAAGCACATTAAAAATTTATCGTGGCCCTGTTATGGCTGTGACTACAGAGTGACGAGTTACACTGCGGGAGCAGGCGAAGCACCATTAAATTTAGCAGTGACCCTGTATCGCTGTGACTACAGAGTGACCGAGTACACTGGCGGGAGCAGGCGAAGCACATAAAAATGTTAGCGTGGCCCTGTATGGCTGTGACTACAGAGTGACCAGTTACACTGCGGGAGCAGGCGAAGCACATTAAAATTTATCGTGGCCCTGTATGGCTGTGACTACAGAGTGACCGAGTTACACTGCTGGAGCAGGCGAAGCACATAAAAATTTATCGTGGCCCTGTATGGCTGTGAACTAACAGAGTGGACCGAGTTACACTGCAGGGAGCAGGCGAAGCACATTAAAATTTAGCGTGACCCTGTATGGCTGTGACTACAGAGTGACCGAGTTACACTGCGGGAGCAGGCGAAGCACATAAAATTTAGTCGTGGCCCTGTATGGCTGTGACTACAGAGTGACCGAGTTACACTGCGGGAGCAGGCGAAGCACATTAAAATTTATCGTGGCCCTGTATGGCTGTGACTACAGAGTGACCGAGATACACTGCGGGAGCAGGCGAAGCACATTAAAATTTAGCGTGGCCCTGTATGGCTGTGACTACAGAGTGACCGAGTTACACTGCGGGAGCAGGCGAAGCACATTAAAATTTAGCGTGGCCCTGTATGGCTGTGACTACAGAGTGACCGAGTTACACTGCGGGAGCAGGCGAAGCACATTAAAATTTATCGTGGCCCTGTATGGCTGTGACTACAGAGTGACCAAGTTACACTGCAGGAGCAGGCGAAGCACATTAAAATTTAGAGTGGCCCTGTATGGCTGTGACTACAGAGTGACCGAGTTACACTGCGGGAGCAGGCGAAGCACATAAAAATTTAGCGTGGCCCTGTATGGCTGTGACTACAGAGTGACCGAGTTACACTGTGGGAGCAGGCGAAGCACATAAAAAATGTATCGTGGCCCTCGTATGGCTTGTGACTACAGAGTGACCGAGTTCCACTGTGGGACAGCAGGCGAAGCTCATTAAAATTTAGAGTGGCCCTGCATGGCTTTGACCTACAGAGTGACCGAGTTACACTGAGGGAGCAGTGCGAAGCACATTAAAAATTTATCGTGGCCCTGTATGGCTGTGACTACAGAGTGACCGAGTTACACTGCGGAGCAGGCGAAGCACATAAAATTTATCGTGGCCCTGTATGCTGTGGACTAAGAGTGACTTACACGCGGAGCGAAGACAAAAATTACGAGTTACACTGCGGTGAGCATTACACTGCGGACAGCAAGCACATTAAAATTTAGCGTGGCCCTGTATGGCTGTGACTACAGAGTGACCGAGTTACACTGCGGGAGCAGGCAAAGCACATTAAAATTTAGCGTGGCCCTGTATGGCTGTGACTACAGAGTGACCGAGTTACACTGCGGAAGCAGGCGAAGAAACATTAAAATTTAGCTTGGCTCTGTAAGGCTTTGACTACAGAGTGACCGAGTTACTCTGCGGGAGCAGGAGAAGCACATTAAAATTTAGCGTGGCCTTGTATGGCTGTGACTACAGTGTGACCGAGTTACACTGCGGGAGCAGACGAAGCACGTTAAAATTTAGAGTGACCCTGTATGTCTGTGACAACAGAGTGACCGAGTTAAACTGCGGGAGTAGGCGAAGCACATAAAAATTTATCGTAGCCCTGTATGGCTGTGACTACAGAGTGACTGAGTTTACACTGGCGGGAGCAGGCAAAGCACATTAAATTTAGCGTGGCCCTGTATGGCTGTGACTACAGAGTGACCGAGTTACACTGCGGAAGCAGGCGAAGAAACATTAAAATTTAGCTTGGCTCTGTAAGGCTTTGACTACAGAGTGACCGAGTTACTCTGCGGGAGCAGGAGAAGCACATTAAAATTTAGCGTGGCCTTGTATGGCTGTGACTACAGTGTGACCGAGTTACACTGCGGGAGCAGACGAAGCACGTTAAAATTTAGAGTGACCCTGTATGTCTGTGACAACAGAGTGACCGAGTTAAACTGCGGGAGTAGGCGAAGCACATAAAAATTTATCGTAGCCCTGTATGGCTGTGACTACAGAGTGACTGAGTTACACTGCGGGAGCAGTCGAAGCACATTAAAATTTAGCGTGGCTCTGTATGGCTGTGACTACAGAGTGACCGAGTTACTCTGCGGGAGCAGGCGAAGCACATAAAAATTTAACGTGTCCCTGTATGGCTGTGACAACAGAGTGAACGAGTTACACTGCGGGAGCAGGCGAAGAACATTAAAATTTAGCCTGGCACTGTATGGCTGTGACTACAGAGTGACCGAGTTACACTGCGGGAGCAGGCAAAGCACATTAAAATTTAGCGTGGCCCTGTATGGCTGTGACTATAGAGTGACCGAGTTACACTGCGGGAGCAGGTGAAGAAATATTAAAATTTAGCGTGGCTCTGTATGGCTTTTGACTACAGAGTGACCGATATACACTGCGGGAGCAGGCGAAGCACATTAAAATTTAGCGTGACCCTGTATGGCTGTGACTACAGAGTGACCGAGTTACACTTTGGGTGCAGGCGAAGCACATTAAAATTTATCGTGGCCCTGTATGGCTGTGACTACAGAGTAACTAAGTTACACTGCGGGATCAGGCGAAGCACAATAAAATTTATCGTGACCCTGTATGGCTGTGACAACAGAGTAACTAAGTTACACTGCGGGATCAGGCGAAGCACAATAAAATTTATCGTGACCCTGTATGGCTGTGACAACAGAGTGAACGAGTTACACTGCACGAGCAGTCGAAGCACATTAAAATTTAGCGTGGCCCTGTATGGCTGTGACTACAGAGTGACCGAGTTTCACTGCGGGAGCAGGCGAAGCACATAAAAATTTAACGTGACCATGTATGGCTGTGACAATAGAGTGAACGAGTTACACTGCGGGGGCAGGCGAAGCACATTCAAATTTAGCGTGGCCCTGTATGGCTGTGACAACAGAGTGAACGAGTTACACTGCGGGAGCAGGCGAAGCACATTAAAATTTATCGTGGCCCTGTATGGCTGTGACTACAGAGTGACCGAGTTATTCTGCGGGAGCAGGCGAAGCACATTGAAATTGATCGTGGCCCGGTATGGCTATGACTACAGAGTAACCAAGTTACACTGCGGGAGCAGGCGAAGCACATAAAAATTTAGCGTGACCCTGTATGGCTGTGACTAAAGAGTGACCGAGTTACACTGCGGGAGCAGGCGAAGCACATAAAAATTTATCGTGTCCCTGTATGGCTGTGACTACAGAGTTACCGAGTTACAGTGCGGGAGAAGGCGAAGCACATAAAAAATTTAGCGTGACCCTGTATGGCGGCGGTGACAACAGAGTGATCGAGTTAGACTGAGGTAGCAGGTGAACCTCCAAAAAATTTAGCCTGACACAGCATGGCGGTGACACCACCAATGCTTTTGTCCGACTGAGATTGCAATCAAATGGCTGTAGGTGAGTCTCACAAAAAATGTTTTTTGGAGTGTCTGAAGTCGACTCTCCGAAAAAAAAAATTTTTTTGTGTCTGTGGTTGACGATCCTTAAAAATAGTTTTAGAGTGTCTGTAGTTGACGATTCTGAAATATTGTTTTAGAGTGTCTGTAGTTGACGCTCCTGAGAAATGGTTTTAGAGTGTCTGTAGTTGACGCTCCGGAAAAATTGTTTGGAGAGAGGGCCTGTAGGTGGCCCTCCGGAAACATTGTCTTAAAAGAGTGCCAGTTGGCCCTCTAAAAAATTCCCTTTTGGGTCAGCGTTTGGCAATGAAGAGAAGGAGAAGGAGGAGTAGAGGAGAGGAGAGGAATCGGATACATAAGGAAACTTATTTATTAGCTGCTTTCCCCCGGAGGAGAGTTGAATTCCGGTGAAATCCAGGCTTTGTTCATTTTAATAAGCGTCAGCCTGTCAGCGCTGTCAGTTGACAGGCGTGTACTCTTATCGATGATGACGTCACCAGCTGCACTGAATACCCGTCTGACAACACACTAGCGGCAGGGCAGGCCAGCACCTCCAAGGCGTACAGCGCCAGTTCAGGCCACGTGTCCAGCTTTGAAACCCAGTAGTTGTATGGAGCAGAGTGATCACGCAGGACATTGGTATAGTCAGCTAGGTACTCCCTCACCATCTTTCTGTATAGCTCTCCCCTTCTCTACCTAGACTGGGGGACAGGTGACAGTGTCTTGCTGGGGTGACATAAAAGTGGCAAAGGCCTTGGAGACCGTTCCCCTGCCAGTGCTGGACAAGCTGCTTGCTCGCCTCCTCTCCCCCGCTACTTGGCCCACAGAACCACGCCCTCTGCCGCTAGCAGCGTCAGATGGGAAGGATTGTTTCAGCTTGTGCACCAGGGCCTGTTGATATTGATTCACTCTCATACTCCTTTCCTCTGCAGGGATGAGAGTGGAAAGGTTCTGCTTGTACCGTGGGTCCAGGAGAGTGAACACCCAGTAATCGGTGTTTGAAAAAATGCTTCTAACGCAAGGGTCACGGGATAGGCAGCCTAACATGAAGTCTTCCATGTGCGCCAGAGCCCCAACACGCAAGAATTCCCTCTCCTCATTGGCCTGACTCTCCATTTCCTCCTCCTCCTCCTCTTTAGCCCATACACGCTCAAGAGTTAAGAAGGACTGAGCATTGGTATCCTCTTCTGTCTCGCCAACATTCTCCTCCTCTTCCTCCTCATCCTCATCCCCCTCCTCCAATACGCGCTGAGAAACAGACCGGAGGGTGCTCTGGCTATCAAGCGACGTATCTTCTTCCCCCATCTCCTGTGACAAGCGCAAAGCTTCTGACTTCATGCTGAGCAGTGAGTTTTTCAACTGGCAAAGCAGCGGGATGGCAAGGCTGATAATGGCGGCATCGTCGCTGACCATCTGTGTTGACTCCTCAAAGTTGCTCAACACCTGACAGATATCAGACATCCACGTCCACTCCTCATTGTAGACTTGATGAAGCTGACTGACCTTACTACCAGTTCTGGTGGAAGTTGACATCTGGCAGTCTACAATCGCTCTGCGCTGCTGGTAAACTCTGGATAACATATTTAATGTCGAATTCCATCTCGTGGGCAAGTCGCACAACAGTCGGCGAGCTGGCAGTTGTAGGCGCCGCTGCGCTGCCCTGAGAGTGGCAGCATCTGTGGTTGAGTTGCAGAAATGCGCACAGATGCGGCGCACCTTGGTGAGCAAATCTGACAAATTAGGGTATGTCTTGAGGAACCGCTGAACAGGACTTTGACTTGGCCATTCTAAGACCTGGATACATTTATTTTTGAACCATTCCATTGTAGATTTTTCTTTATGTTTGGGATCATTGTCTTGTTGGAAGATAAATCTCCGTCCTAGTCTCAGGTCTTTTGCAGACTCCAACAGGTTTTCATCCAGAATGGTCCTGTATTTGGCTCCATCCATCTTCCCATCAATTTTAACCATCTTATCTGTCCCTGCTGATGAAAAGCAGGCCCAAACCATGATGCTGCCACCACCATGTTTGACAGTGGGGATGGTGTGTTCAGGGTGATGAGCTGTGTTGCTTTTACGCCAGACATATCATTTTGCATTGTTTCCAAAAAGTTTGATTTTGGTTTCATCTGACCAGAGCACCTTCTTCCACATGTTTGGTGTATCTCCCAGGTGGCTTGTGGAATACTGTAAACAAGACTTTTTTTGGATATCTTTGAGAAATGGCTTTTTTCTTGCCACTCTTCTATAAAGGTCAGATTTGTGAAGTGTTCGACTGATTGTTGTCCTATGGACAGACTCTCCCACCTCAGCTGTGGATCTCTGCAGTTCATCCAGAGTAATCATGGGCCTCTTGGCTGCATCTCTGATCATTCTTCTCCTTGTTTGAGATAAGAGTTTAGAGGGACGGCTGGGTCTTGGTAGATTTGCAGTGGTCTCATAATCCTTCCATTTCAATATGATCGCTTGCACAGTGCTCCTTGGGATGTTTAAAGCTTGGGAAATCTTTTGGTATCCAAATCCGGCTTTAAACTTCTCCACAACAGTATCACGGACCTGCCTGGTGTTTTCCTTGGTCTTCATGATTCTCTCTGTGCTTTAACCCTTTCAGTACCGGAGGTTTTTTCGGTCATGCATTTTCGTTTTGCGCTCCCTGCCTTCCAACAGCCATAACTCTTTTATTTTTCTGTTCACATAGCTGTATGAGGGCTTGTTTTTTGCGGGACAAGTTGTACTTTCCAACGCCACCATTTAATATTGCATATGGTGTAGTGGGAAGCGGGAAAAAAATTCCAAATCAGGTGAAATTGCAAAAAAACCGCTATTCCGCTACAGTTCTACGGGTTTCCTTATTTACAAGCGTTCGATGTGCATTAAAACTGACCCGTTATTTTCATTCTACTGGTCAGTACGAATCCGGCAATACCTAATATGTATAGTTTTTCCTGCGTTTTGATAGTGAAAAAAAATTAGAAAGTTGCCCTTTTTTTTTTTTTTTTTTTCCTTGTCATATCTTGACCCCTATAACTTTTTGGTATTTATGTGTACAGAGCTGTATGGGGGCTCATTTTTTGCGGGACAATCTGAAGATTTTATTAATACCATTCTGGGGTGTGTATGACTTTTTGATCACTTTTTATTTAATTTTTTTTTAGAAAAAAAAAGCGACAAAAACGGCAAATCGCCATTTGGACGCTTTTTTCCGCCACACAATTCTCCGTATTGGATTTTTTTTTTATATTTTAAAAGTACGGGGCGTTTTCGGTCACGGTGATACCCATGATGTCTATATTTAGTGTTATTTAGGTATTTATTTTTTACTTATACGGAAAGGGGGGTGATTTGAACTTTTATATCTTTTTTATTTTTTATATATTTTTTAACATTTTTTTAAATTTTTTTTTTACTATTTGAATGCTCAAATATGAGCTTATATATTGTGGCTTTTTAATTTTCTTTATGAGCAATTATGGATTTACTAGAGGCAGTTAATCCATCAATTGCTCATTTCTTATCCTGGCCTGCCATCTAGTGGCCAGAATAAGAATTGCACTTTGAAAACTGTAGATCCTCACCAGCGAGGATTACAGTTTTCATATGGTGTACAGACACCCCGATTGGCCACACGGGGTGTCTGTACACCACCCGGAAGCGAACGCTTCCGGGTTAGACGCAACTAGATGCCGTGATCACGTGTGATCACGGCATCTAGTCACCCGGAAGAACGCCGCCGATACAGTAGGTAGGCGGCAAGTCTCTGCTGTTAGAAACAGCAGAGACTTGCCGGCCATGACGCCCGCCGCACCCGCGAGGCGGGCCGCCATGTGCCCGCATCGTACCAGCGCCGTACATGTACGGCGCCGGTACTGTAAGGGTTAAGAACCCTGAGACTATCACAGAGCAGGTGCATTTATACGGAGACTTGATTACACACAGGTGGATTCTATTTATCTTCATCAGTCATTTAGGACAACATTGGATCATTCAGAGATCCTCAATGAACTTCTGGAGTGAGTTTTTCTGAACTGAAAATAAATGGGCCGAATAATTTTGCACGCCCAACTTTTCAGTTTTAGTATTACAAAAAAAGTTTAAATGATCCAATAAATTTCGTTCCACTTCACAATTGTGACCCACTTGTTGTTGACTCTTCACCAAAAATTTAAAATGTTATATCTTTTTGTTTGAAGCCTGAAATGTGGCAAAAGTTTGAAAAGTTTCAGGGAGCCGAATACTTTCGCAAGGCACTGCATCTTCTCTTATTTTGACTTGTCTCAAAGTGCCAAACCAATATTGGAAAGATGTTGTTCTGCCCTCTTATGTAATTCCTGTGTTGATTGTCCACCGTAAACCTTCCTGCATGGGGCAAATCAGAGCATATACCACATTTCTAGAGCGGCAATTAACATAATGTTGAAGGGCAGAGGTCTTCTGCCCCCAGCATGAACTGACATACATTTCAATTGCCACATGGGTGGGTGCCTCTCAATTTAAATGTAAATGGACAAAGAAAATGGCTCTGAACAAGCTTGTCCCTTAAACTAGGCGCTCTACTAGTAATTAGATGAGGTGTTGTGTCAATGAATAAGTTTGGTGTCCGAGGCTAATACGTAAATACCAATCAAAATTCTATACAAGTCCATCCACTGATTGTTGTAATGAGTGATGGGACGTTCCTCATTGTCCCTAGCCTTCGGTCTAGGTTCGAACAAATGAGATCGATTAGACTCCTTTGCCAAACAAAATGCCTGTGAAATAATCTTTCTAGGGTAGCCTCTATTGCAAAAACTTAAGGATAAATCCCTGGAGGCCTCTTTAAAATCAACCATGGATGTACAATAGCGGAGCGGTCTTCCGGCCCTTCAGTATTTCCTTCCTTAGATGGAATGGATGGAAGCTCTTGTAATAAAACAGGCTGTTGTTGGCAGTGTTTTTTTTTCGAATTAAGGATGTTGTTAGATGGGATCCATCATAGCAAATTCTGAAATTCAAAAAATCAACCTCTGAATCAGAGATCTTATGTGTAAGGAACATCATCCTCTGGATCAACTTGCAGGCTAACAGGCCGAACTGGATGGACAGATGTCTTTTTTCGGCCTTATAAACTATGTTACTAATATACCGGTACCAACCCACTATATGTCTTTAGAGCATGTCCAATGGGTGCACGAGTGTCGTCCCACAAACCAACAAATAGGTTGGCATAAGAAGACGCACAAAGTGCACCCATCGCTGTAACGGACTCCTGTTTATAAAAAGTGCGATCAAACACAAAATAATTGTGGTTTAAGATAAATTCCAAGAGACCTACCAGGAAAGTATGATGAGCGAGGTCTCCCATAGATGATTCTGCTAAAAAATATCTTGTGGCAGTTATGCCATCCATATGCGAAATATTTGAGTAAAGTGATTCACATGTAACCGATATCACATGAAACCATCAAAGTATTCGGAGGCAGTGTAAAGTCTTGTTGGTTTTCAATCAAATGCATAGAATCATGAACATAAGATTTAAGACCTAGAACAAATGGTTGAAGAAAAAAATCAAGGTAAATATAAGCCTGCTCACAAAGGACGGCCTGGAGGATTGGTAAGGCTCTTATTTACCTTGGGCAGCATACAAAAGGTCATAATGACAGGATGTTGGACCTTCAAAAATTTGAATTCTTTGTTTCTGATAATATTCATGTTGTACGCTGTAGTCAACAATTTATCCAATTTTGTTCTTGAATATCAACTTGGGATCTGAGGATAAAGGGGTATAAAAACTCCTATTATTAAGTTGTCTTTTTGCCTCATGAAGATAGAGGTCCATGTACCAAAGCACTACATTGCCTCTCTTTTTGGCTTCCTTCATCAAAAATTAGGTATTCTGCCGTAATTTCTAAATAGTAACAAGTTCAGTCCTCCCCAAATTTCTGCCTTAGATGGTATTGGGTTTTAATTTTCAAATTTCTTGCAATATCGCCTGAAAAAATAGGCTGATATTGGGGAGCAGACTGAGAGTGGGGGTAATGGTGGAGGGTTTTTATAATGTAAAAGACCTTAAGTAGGTCCATAAGATCCAAAAAAAACTTGTTCATCTTTTGACAGTTGTTGAATCATCAAAGGTTGATCGTATAAAAGTCTGAAGCATAATTGTCTGCAAAATAAGTGTCTTTACTAAACTCAAATTTATCCAAAACACACATAGGTGAAAATGATAATCTTTTCTCCAATACTGACTTATCCTTTGGTGTTAATACATGGGAAGATAAATTGATGACTTGCAGAGAGTCCATAACATTATGTCATAAGTCTATTTTTGTTGGAGACGTTTCTTGTGAAATGGCGGGTAACTGTTGCCCTTGCAATGTTGGGGCCCTCTTTTTTGGGGATTTACATAGTCCCCATCTGACCCTCCTTCGCCGCTGATTTCAGATAAAAAAAAATCTCCATCGCTCGTACTATATTCTGGATTATTGACCATAACATTTGATGTCATATTATCACTTCTAACCCTCCTTTGGCCACAAATATTGCCAGTATGTTTCCATTTAAAGGCCTGTTTCCTGTCAAAATCCAATTTATCTAGATAGAATTTAGATCTCTTGCCCACCATAATTTCCTTATCATAATCTTCCAATGTTTCTATTAATTTCAAATCAAAAGTGGAAACCCTATCAGTATCATATTGTGTAAGCTTAGCTTACAAATCACTCACTCTTTGCTTTGTCTGTCGCAATAGTTCTTTATCATGGTTGATAAGCATATCCATCATCATCTTGGAACACTGTAATAAATCTTGCTCTCATGTGACTTTAAATTCCGGAGTTACTTCCCATGCTGGAAAATTTTGGACAGTAGAACATTTTAAATATTTCTCCAAACTTCTAACATTCCACCAAACACGAGTGAAAATTTTATGTGCTTCCATAACCTCAATAGTCAAATGTTTGAAATCACCACCATCTCACCAATGATGGTTTCATGGAACACAGAATGTACCTGTGAATTCCAAGAGGCCTCCCTAGGTTCCAAATTAAACGGTGACAACATTGCTCATGCGCATCTACATTGGTGGGTGTGTTTTTGATTGCCATTTGTATACATGATTGATTATATTATCATATTACCTATTTGGGATATCTTTTTATATTATTGCTGGATTTCAGAATATAGACCACATACTATTTACTTCTGGTCTTGAAAACGTCATATACGTACTTATATTTCCCTTTTTTATTCATATATTAGAATAAAATTATATTTGATCATATTTTTATTATTATCCTTAATATCTGGAATCCATGCAATCTCTTATCTATATCCGATATTTGCTTGGAACGCATCATGGAACACCTTTCCGGTGGGAAGCCATCTTGCACATGCATGGTCTCATTCTTGGTATGCCGATATACGGCTGCTATTATTACTTGTGAGGCGCCATCTTGTTTTTTATTGTGGCGCTGTGGATCACGCACCAGGGATGCCGACTATCCACCATTCTGTTTCCCTCTTCCCCTCAAAAACATGTCCTCCAACAGGTGATTATTGCTTTGGTTTTATTATAAAATATAACTACTGATTTTACACAGTGATATGCAGCCTTTGTATGCGTTTTACTTTTTCTCATTATTCATGCTTTGGTACTAATACTGCGGCTAGCACTCTTGTAAATTTCTAGTGTGCCCCTGGTTGTTTTTGTCTTAAACAGCCTGTTTATTAACACACTGCATTTTGGTGCAGTGTCAGTGGTAAAAAAGCACTAGGGAGGAAGAAGAAGGGTTCTCACATGACCCTGAGAAGGAAGTGCAGGGAGGGCTTGCCCTGATTGGTTCCCAGGCCGACATACAGCCTGGATGAGTCAATCAGTGTTGCAGCAGGCAGAAAGGAGCCCTAGCAGAATGACCAGATCTTGGGAGTAACGGACAGTCAAAAATTAATCAAGCTTATGTTCTACTGTCAGGGACAGTGAAGGGTAAGGCTAGAATTACAAAGAACAATTGTTTGTATAATAGGGACAAGCATGGAACCTGTCAGTTAGGGTATGAGAAGAGAGCAGCTGAGGCTGGCTGGGCCTGCTGACAGAACTGCAGCTGTTGCAAACCTTAAAGGGGTTGTCTCATCTTGCCTAATGGGGGCATATCGCTAGGATATGCCCCCATTGTCTTATAGGTGCGGGTCCCACTGCTGGGACCCGCACCTATATCGAGAACGGGGCCCCGAAAGCGAACGGGGGCGCACTGCGCATGCGCAGCCGCCTCCATTCATTTTCAATGTGGCCGGCGAAGATAGCCGAGCGCTGGCTCGGCTATTTCCGTCGGCTCCATAGAAATGAATAGGAGCGGTGGCCGCACAAGCGCGGTGCGCTCCCATTCATTTCTATGGGGAGCCGGCTTGGTGGTGGCCGGACCGGAGTCCTCCAGCCACCACCTTGCGGGGCCCCGTTCTCGATATAGGTGCGGGTCCCAACGGTGGGACCCGCACCTATAAGACAATGGGGGCATATCCTAGCGATATGCCCCCATTAGGCAAGATGAGACAACCCCTTTAAAAGCAGCTATTTGCAAGAAAATCATTTCATGTTTCACCATTTTAACAGAAATAATTTTTATTGTACAGGTAGGAGGTGGAATAAGCAAAAACTTTACATGTCTTACATATGGAGGTGGAATAAGCGAAAACTTTACATGTGTTACATGTGTACCATCAATCTAGCATAGCATATAGAATACTAGTAAGAACTCTGTCAGGTCATCTAAGGGTGGGTTCACATCAGCGTTATGCTTTCCGTTTGTGTTTAACGGATGTTATAACGGAAAATAACGGAAACCATAAGACGGAAGTCAAAATGGAAGCCTTTAGAGGCATTCCGTTTTGATCCGTCATAATAGAAGCCTATGAGAATCATAACGGATCCGTTTGGTTCCCGTTATGCAAGATGGAAAAAAAAGTCCTGTCGACAGCTACCAGGCCACAAGTAGTAGTAGTTGTCCCTGATGGCTTTGGAAAGGCGCAGCATTGTGGATTGTATGGCTCAGTCCTCCTCTCAGTTGCAGCAGGATAATGTGGAGTCCAACACCATTCCTTGGAGCCAGGAGATACAACGTTCCTCCTGCTCCTCCTCTTTGCAGCCCTACAGAAGTCTTTCAGTGGAGCCCTCTCAATCTTCATTGCCCCTTCCTAGTAGGATACTTTCCTTTTTCCTAAGAAGTGGCAAAAAAACAAAACAAAACACCATGCCCTACGGCAGATAGTCAAAAGAGTCTCCCTGTTGACGTCTTGTGTGAGAGCCGTCACTGTTGGGTTGTCCTGAGAAGGTAGTTGGGGAGGAGGCTGGGGCCCCATGCATAGCTGTGTTGATGGTAATAGTGGCACCTATAGCCACAGCATTGGCGGTAGGGACAGCAACAGTGGCTGTCAGGGAAAATGCAAAGCATGTAAGGGGGGGCCAGGAGCCAACCATGATAAAATGTGGCTGGGAGGGTCAAGGACTCTGACAACAATTGTGTGCTGGACAGGATCTGGGAGCGGGGTCAGGGTGTTGAGATATAAGCAACATCAGTGAATAAGAGCGGTGGGGGCAGCAGAAGCCATGAAGAACAGATGCAAAGTACCTCCTAAAGAAGAGCCAGGGCCACGTCTGCTTCAGGATCTGGTGATGCCAATGGGTGGGTTAGGCAAAAAACATGCCAGAGCTAGGCCCCACATCCCAAGCAACACAGAATCTTTGTCACCATCATAATTACCTTCTTCTTCTCCTGCTAAGACTCCTCTTTATCCTTGGCTCCATCGTGAGACATCTGTAACGGAATGTAACGGAATGTACATGAAAAAACTTTTCTCCACCAGCAATAAGCTTGTCTAAAAGTTAAACCCCCACCTGGCCACATTGCTAGCGATGTATTCACGTATTGTAAAAGTGCCTTATACTCTCAAGTGGTGGGCAGTACATGTCCTTCGTGGCCCACTGGGTCAATGTTTTTTTTGGCAGTGGAGAGGGAACACCCGAGCAACATGGCTATCCCTTTGACTTCCTCCCCCCAAGAATGTCCACTGGCTCCAACAGCAAGCACTTATCCGCCTCCTCCATGGACATGGCCCCGTCCCCAATAGCATTAGGGCACAGCATCGCTCACACTACTCATTCTTCCTATGATATGTAGTAGATCAAGCGTTGCCGAGTAATGTTGGAGCTGATCAGCCTAGTCAACAGTAGCCACATCAACAAGCAGTTGCAGCTAAAGTACATCAAGCAGCAAACATCCCTGCCGACTCCAACTAGGCAAGGTAGTCAGCGACAATGGGCGCAACATCCTAGCCACCCTAAACCTGGGGGAAATAACACATGCTCTCTGCATACAGATGCGTCCACTCTTACCTGATCTTCAAACTCAGAGTGGTGTCACTTTTGTCCTGATAGCAAAACAACATGATATCGCGAGATTGTAACTACAGTAAACTCTAAATAACTGTAATACATGTCACAACCACTGGGTGTTGAGTGCTCCACATTTAGCTTATCGCTCAAGCTGCAGAGCATCTAGCCTCAGATGTGAGAAATTTATTGGTAGACCCAGCTAAATTTGGTGAGATCTATTGAGAATATTAAGTATGTGAAAGTTAAACACATGAGAATAAAGAAACACTAAATCCAGAATCCAAACATTATGTGTGATACTGTCTACTGAGCTGTGTATCTAATCCTATCATGTGAGATACTATCTGCTGACTATCTGCACTGGCTTGTGCAAGGTGCTGGTAATGTACATTTGACTGTCAACTATTCTCACATGGTTAGGAATGCTCTCCAGGACTTGCAGAGTGAGAAAGGTTTGCAGATACAATACTTAATCTGTGAAGTTCCAAGTCACTGGAATTCAATATTTCACATGCTTGAGCATCTGGTCAAGAAGCGGAAAGCCGTGAACGATTTTTCATGCACCAGACCACCTCAGCATGGAGCATGTGTTGTTTCATGGCCAGTGGCATCTCATACTGTTCAGACTGCAGTTGTCTCTCATCTCCCTCATATGTAATTTTGAAGAGACACTGACACTAATAGGTGACAACGAAAAAGGAGGAAGAAGAACAGCTAACACATCTGCCCTGTAGCTGTTGGGGACCCACAATGAGAAAATCCAGTGGGGAAGGAGGAGGAGGTGCTGGCACTTGAGGAGGCAGTCACAACTCAGGAGCGGGGAATGGGGGGGTGGGGTGGAAAGAACTGGCTCCTCAGGCACGCTAGCCAGAATGGCGACCTGAATGCTTGCTTGCTTACACAGTGACAACTGGATAGGTGACATCAAGCAGTCTGATGATTATTGGACAGTCATGCTCTTAGACCATTACTATGAATGCAAAATGGGGGAATGTTTTCCTCTCACACAAAGGGGGGACAAATTACGTTCTTACCAGGAAACGTGTGCACAGCTTGCCACAGCTTACCTGCCAGTGTGTCTGAAAGGACGACCTCTCTCCATCCCCTGCAGAGTCACCCCCTCCCTCCACCACAAGCAGCAGAAGCCGCAGTAGCAGCAGCAGCCATTTCAGTCTCCTCAACATGATGCAGCATTTGCACGTGTCCCGCCAGGTTGAGGCCAGTCAGTAAGCCAACAGTATCTGCCTATCTGCCTGAATGCCCATGTAAAGTTCTTTCTAAACTCTGACCAGTCTCTGACACATGCCGTGTTCCCTGACCCCATGGATTTCTGGGCAGGCAGACTGAAACAATGACACAAACTGGAAAAGAACGCTCTCTTTCTTCTTTCATGATCAATCTCCAGTGTCAAATGGATCAACTTGTTCTCCGACAAATGGATAAGCTTGTCCTCCACCAGTATCCAAAACACCACTTGTGTCAAAATTAACCAATTCTGGATTCAGGAGGATTTTCACACTCGCCGATAAATAGATCTAGACTTGCTGTCCATGCCCCATCTTGCCACTGCTACCTGCCTGCCTCCATGATGCCACTCCTACGACCTGCCAACCATCATGTTCTCTACAGCTGCCTCTGCCATCATGTCACTGCCACCATAATGCCACTGCTGCGACCTGCCAACCATCATGTTCTGTATGGCTGCTGCTGTCTCCATCATGCCACCATCAAGGCACTACTGTAGCCTGCCAACCATCATGTTCTGTAAGCTGCTGCTGCCTCCATCATGTCACCGCCACCATAATGCCACTGCTGCAACCTGCCAACCATCATGTTCTGTAAGACTTCTGTTGCCTCCATCATGCTGCTGCCTGTCTGCTTGCTATCATGTACCATATGGCTGCTGCAGCAGCCGCTGCTGCCTCAGCTGCCACTGCTCCTTACTGCTAATCCCCTACTGCCACTGCTATAAACGCAAAGTATCTGTTACTACCACCACTACTACTACTACCATTACTATTACTACTACTACCCATAGACAGCCTTGTATGCTGCTTCTGCTGCCACTACTATTGCGACTGCATGCCACTATATTAATACCGTACCATTTCCAGATCCATACTGCACTGCTGCGGCTCCCAATAAAAAGGCAGAATTTTTTTAGGCTCGTTCACAACGAGCCACTTTTTGTCTTACAATCAAAACTTGTATGTGTCGTACAGGCAGGCATTCTGACACTTTAAGGCATAATTTTTGGAAGCTTTGGAATATGAAAAAAAACATAACACATGTGCCGGTGAGGTGCGTTTTTAAAAACTCTGTATGTTAATGCCATCACACGTCTGTTTACCCTTAGCTATGTATGTCAGGGTCACTCAGACATCATTTACTATTGCTGTCATTGATTTCCAGAACTTGGAGTGTGGTAAGGGGGGGGAATTAAAAAAAAATCATTAAAAATAAAGGAAAAGAGATTTTCTTAAAAATTTTGGGGGGTCATTACTGGAGATGAGCGAATTTCTTGGAAATTCGATTCGGCTGATTCGCCAAATTTTACAAAAAAAATTGCTTCGTTACGAATTACTTCGCCACGAAGCGCATTTTAAGCGCATTTTTTGTACGTAGTGGGTGCAATGACAGGGAGCTGCGATAGCGACGTCCCCGTCATTGTACCCCTCAGATGCCGCGTTCATACATGATCGCGGCATCTGAGTGTAAAAACAGTGTAAAATAGACATCAAAAAATACATTAAATCAAACTTATCTCCTCCATTTGCTTGCGACGGGCTGGCCGCCGCCATCTTGCTTGAAGATCTGGAGCGAAATCTCGTGCGGCGCGAGATTATGTCATCATGCCGGCCAACAGGCCCATTTCATTTATCATTTTCTATACCTGTTTTAGTGTCTAAATTTAAGCCACCAAGGAAACTGGCATAAATTTAGACAGGTGGTGGATGTGCCAAAGTTAGTTATAGGCCGATGCCTCTTCATAACTTAGGCGGATAAACCACCAGAGCACAGGGTTATTAAGACTGGCATCTTAAACGCCTGCATTGATGACTTACATACCTATAAGTCCTAGGAGGCTAGAGGGGGTTATATACCAATTTTCAGGGCAACTGGATCAACTTCGGTCCAAATCAAACTTTTTAAAAAATTCTGCAAACCTGAACTGCACTGAATCTCAAGAGGTTCGCTCATCTCTACTGTTAGGTGCCCTCACTCCAATGGACTAGATTTGGGCTAATACTTATTGTAATGTGCACAAGCATTGAAACTACACTCAACCGTCTAAATCTAGTGTTGAGCGAACATGTTCGGCCGAATACACTATTCGGCCGAACATGGTGGTGCTCGGGTGCTCGAATCCCCTCCCTGCACGCTAATTAGCCAATTAGCGTGTGGGGAGGTATGGCATTCAGTGTAATGTCAGTAGCCATGTTAGCTACTGGAATTACACTGATTGGCTGGCCGGGAACGCGTCATTGGGTGCTATAAAGCAACCGGTGACATGTGACCTGGCCAGTGTTAGACAGGGAGAGGTGCAGCAAGGAGGGACAGAGAGTTTAGGGAGAGACACACTCTAGGCATGGATAGAAAACTATCAGAAAAAAACCAAAAGCCCTTTTAAGGGCTATTATATCTGGCACAAACTTTTTTAAAAAAATTTTAAGTACTTTGAAGGGGTTGAAAATAGCGTTAGGTCGCCTGCCATTAACGCCACAAGCGCTGCTGCAGCAAGGAGGGACATACACTGTAGGGAGAGAAGCACGCTAGGCAGGGATAGAAATCGCTCAAAAAAGACCCAAAAGCCCTTGTAAGAGCTATTATATCTGTCACAAACCTTTATTTACTGATATTTGAGGACTTTAAAGGTGGTTAAAATAGCACTAGGTGGACTGCCATTAATGGCACATGTGCTGCTGCTGCTGCTGCTTCTGCTGCATGCTGTAGGACACTCACTGTATATTATATACCTGACATACTTTGCTATAATTTCTGCTGTTAAGCCCGCAGTAATTCTTTTGCGTCTAGCTGTATAGCATTTGCGTATTGATAGAATTTCTATAGGCAGGGTTACTATCATTGTTCCAACGTCTATTGTGAAATACGTCTTTTTTTATTTTTTTGGGTGGCAAAAAACCCCCAGGTCTGCTCTGCCAGTAACGCTAGGAGCACAGTGTATTACAACCTATCAAAAGTCTCTGTAGCTGACATCCGTATTTAATACTGTTCATTTAGGCCGCAGTTCCTCATTTACTGCTGCAGTTCAATTTTCCCTAGGAGGGAATTAAACAATAGGGATAGTATTTGGGTAGGTAGAAAGATTGTCATTGTTTCAAAAAGACCAAAGTCCATTGTAAAATACATCTTTTTTTTATTTTTTTGGGTGGCAAAAAACCCCAGGTGTGCTGTGTCAGTAACGCTAGGTGCACAGCGTATTACAACTGTTCAAAAGTCTCTGTAGCTGACATCCGTATTTAATACCGTTCATTTAGGCCGCAGTTCCTCATTTGCTGCTGCAGTTCAATTTTCACTAGGAGGGAATTAAACAATAGGGATAGTATTTGGGTAGGTAGAAAGATTGTCGTTCTTCCAAAAAGACCAAAGTCCATTGTAAAATACGTCTTTTTTTAATTTTTTTTGGGTGGCAAAAAAACCTCAGGTGTGCTGTGTCAGTAACGCTAGGTGCACAGCGTATTACAACCGCTCAGAAGTCTCTGTAGCTGACATCCGTATTTAACCACTTCCCATCCGGGCCATTTACCCCCTTCCTGACCAGGCCTAATTTTGCAAATCTGACATGTGTGACTTCATGTGGTAATAACTTTGGAACGCTTTTGCTTATCCAAGTGATTCTGAGATTGTTTTCTCGTGACACATTGTACTTCAAGTAAATGGTAAATTTGAGTCGATAAGTTATAATTTTATTTATAAAAAAATCCAAAAGTTAACGAAAATTTGAAAAAATTCACTGTTTTCTAAACTTGAATCTCTCTGCTTTTAAGACAGATGATGCCCCATAAAATACTTTTTAATTTACATTCCCCATATGTCTACTTAATGTTGGCATCATTTTGGTAGTGTCATTTTATTTTTTTAGGACAATAGAAGGTTTAGAATTTTAGACGCAATTTTTGCAAATTTGCAAAATCAACTTTTTAAAGGACCAGTTCAGTTCTGAAGTCAGTTTGTGAGGCTTACATAATAAAAACCACCCATAAATTACCCCATTTTAGAAACTACACCCCTCAAACTATTCAAAACTGGTTTTAGAAATGTTGTTAACCCTTTAAGTATTTCACAGGAATTAAAGCAAAATAGATGTGAAATTTCAAAATTTCACTTTTTTTTGCAGATTTATAATTTTAATCATTTTTTTTCCTGTAACACATCAAGGGTTAACAACAAAACAAAACTCAATATTTATTACCCCGATTCTGCAGTTTTCAGAAACACCCCACATGTGGTCGTAAACTGTTATTTGGGGATACGCCAGGGCTCAGAAGGGGAGGGGCAGCATCTGCATTTTCTAACATGGAATTTTTTGTCATGGTTTGTAAGAGTGATAACTTTTTAATTTTTTTGTGGACTGAGCTGCGTGAGGTCTTATTTTTTGCGGGACAAGCTGTGCTTTTTATTGGCACCATTTTGGGGTACATCCGCCTTTCTGATCACTTTTTAATCTAATTTTTGGGAGGTTAACTGAAAAAAAAGCAGTTTAGGGGCATTTTTCTATATTTTTTTTTTTACACCGTTCACTTGATGGGGTAGATCATGTGATATTTTTGTAGAGCCAGTTGTTATGGATGCAACGATACCAACTATGTCTATTTTTTATTTATTTTTTTTAT